>CM055897.1:42163000-42463000 GCA_029582155.1 Panopea generosa
TCTTTAAAAGAGGGTGCAATGACACCCTGAGATTTTTTGAAAAAAGAAGTCCTCAAATGCTCAAAGATACATGCACATGTTGAAATCCTATAAAGGTCACTTTTTTTACCACCAGTGATATCTTATTGCAGTACATGTTAAACCAACTTTTGTTCTACCCATCTGCAGCAAGAAATCACAACTACTATGAACCATTTTGAAAATATTTCAAAACCAAATTACATAGGCATTGTTTTAAAGCGTAACAATCATGTTACCGTGGGAAAAAAGGGACGTAACTGTGTAGAAAGACGTATAGCCTAGTAAATGTCTTATAATGATTAGATGTATTAATGGTTGCAATTGTACAACTGAGGCCTAGTAGGTGTTTTATAACAATTAGATGTTACCTGTCACATGGTTCCAAAAGTTTATTTATACGAAATGGCAGCATATATACACATAAGAGCGTATGTTTTATTATATACATAGTATGCGACTGTTCTTGTAGAGTTAGTATATATCTTTGCCAATATTCATAATTATATTTGTATCTAATGCTCAAAAACGATATCGCATAAAAAAACATACGTTGTGGTCATGTTGTACATTTGTGCTATGGTTAACTTGGTATATCATACCCACCTGAATTAATGTCTTCGTCCGTGAGCAATGGCGTGTCTTGCCTGGCACTCAGTGCTATATATCCCAGTCCCATGGTTGTGGCCAAGGCGAATGGAATCGCGAACCATACAAGACCACCGGCCAGGAACCCTAAAACCCCTTGTCTTGGTTTCGCTGCTACACTGCTTTGCCAGTACGACTGGTCGACGAAAGAAGTTCCAAACGCACCTATTGTAATATACAATTACATATTGTTATTGTTATTCTTAACTAACCAAGACTTCTGTTGCGTTTCGTCTAGATTGCTTTATCAACGAGATGCCTGTGCAAAATAGGATGGCATTTGTTTGCTTATTGAGTATCATAAGATTGTTTTCGTGTCCTATAGCTAATATTAAAATAGATTTAACTATTATATGGCATCATATGTTTGGTGCACGTAAATTGGGTTAAACTTCCAAACAAGTTATTATGGCGTGGTTTGCAGCCATGTGACCTGGACCCTGCAGACCCATTATGGGGTAATAAACAAGCCATCTTACGGCAGCTAAAGAAATAAAAGACGTTGCTAGGAATATAATCACATAATAAATGTATTATTGTAATTAAAAAAAAATCAAAGAGATTTGCATTGACTGCAAGGGAAATAACTTTGTATAACCAATAATTTCGCAAAAAATAACATTTTTTAATAAAATTAAAAAACGCACCAATTTGTTTAAGCAAGTTTGTTGATAATATGTGATACATCTACATTCTTATTTATAAATGAACCGTTACTGGTGTAAAAATCGTAAATATGTGACAGTTCGTTTGGTAACCATGGTAACCAAGTAAATATGTAAAAAAAACATTAAAAGAAAAAGTTAATAAAAATCTGTAAAAAACGCATGTTTCAATGTAATACCAGTTGTTTCTCTTAAGGTATATTGTTTATCATGTGCATATGGATTTGAATAATATATCGTTGCAATAAGGTAGATGGAATGGAAAAATAAAAAATACATTATCATATAAAAAAACTAGAAATAGTGTAATCAAACATTCTAAGTTTAATATTTTCTTTAAATAGAGGTGTTCCCTATTTCTGTTTTGAAACAGTATTGTAATGTTAAGAATAGCGTATTGCGTATTTACCTCAAATTATTAACTTTATACAAATAAAAGTGTTATTTCATTCATCACTACCGCCATCATCTATGGGTAAAATATGTAAGATAAAGCAGAAAACTATTCCCTTTCTTGTCACTGATACTTTTTTTTTATCAGTTTCAATAAAATACTGGTTTATCTACATTCTTAGTTTAATAAAGACTAGTTTTGCATTTAGTCCCCTATTCAAACTTTGAAATAAGACAACTTTTTCTTGATGTTGTTTATCGTGTCAATAGTTAAAATATACATAACAATAATTATAATAATATCAAACCAATCCGAATGTAATGATTTAGATTGAGAACGGTTGTTCGATTCAGTATAAAGTATATTCGTCTATCCCAGAACCTGATATCTCATGTCTATTATTCCCCAATGAAAAAGCAGTGAATTCTATGCCTGTCCCAAAAATTCAGAGCAATTGAACGCTTACTAAACTATGACGTCATTTGAACTTTCAGTTGAAGCAACTGACCAATCAACTTCCTCAAATATGGCTTCCCAAAATTAGCTATCTTTTCTCGTCAATTTATATCAAATATTTGCTTCGGATTAAATTGAAATCATTATAATTATATAACTATTTATATTGGCATAATGAACAACTTTCATGCAAAAGTGTGATTTATTTCGAGCTCTGCTTCTCACTATCATTCAAACATTCAGCTAAAATACGCATCTCAGTATAACAAAGGATGATGATCGGCAACATATTTAATGACGTCCGCAACTGTTTCTGTCCTCTGATTATCAGAAATGTTGTTGTATAAGCGCGTGTTACAAAGAGGGTAAAAACACTAAAGGAAGCTCCGGAACGAATATATGTATCCATTATAATCACAATCTCTGATTACATCGATATTTGCGGATAATTTGCTCAGTTAGTGAATTGCTTTTGTCAGATGTATTCAAATTAACAACAGAAACATTAGGAGATGTAAGTCATGCATTAGGTATGGATTCCGAGTTACAACTGGAAGATGAAAAAACAGTCTGTCGTTTATATATGAAGTGCAAAGATATAAAATGATATGAAATCTATCGAAAATCAGTTAATTGTTTAGTTTATACTTATTTTTTTTACTTTGATTGTGAACTAGTTCTTGCAACCTAGATAAATCACGAAGTCTTCCTGGGTAGAACTAGAACAAAGCATATACGTAAAATATGTCCTGCTCAAAAACACCACACATAGCCGTGGCGGAGGACCGAACCCACGATCGGACGATCATGGGTTCGATGTTCTACCACTTGTTTAATATCTACTTGTCTAAAGCACCTTATATATTGAGTGCGTTCGGGTGATAGGAGGTGGGGTGTTAGGAGGGAAGGGGGTGGTTAGGAGCATACAATATCTCTCACCCCACAGCACATTCCATCACTCACCTCCTGATTTTAGCTAGCATGGGCTTAAATTGCTTTATTAGTGAGTATTATTTTACATAATAACGCGTGGGCAAGATCAACTTTTGCTCTATCTTGCAGCAACGCACACAATGATGACGTCATTGCTATTGCAGTTGTTGTATTAAAAACCCCGTTTAAACACTTTTTTGAGCGTTTCTGGACAAACTTATTTTTTTTTCAATATGTATAAAAAAATAATTTTAACTGAGTCGGACATTTATTTTGTTTGAATATTATTAAATTTGGAGCTTTTTTCGTGCGCACTTTGCGCATATATACACACATGTGTGTGTGTTTGTTAGATCAAAATCAATTGTTGCTTTTTATAAACAAAAATAAATAAAACACTGAATAAAATACATTTTAAATAGAATACCATGTCAGTGCCTGACAGTCTAAACTATTTCAGGTTCGGCTCGAAAAAATGTTACGCACTCGTTAAGCACTTTACATGATATAGATATTCTCAACCAACAGTCAATGATCTATATGATTCCAAGGAATCAGAAATAATAGCAACGATTGTCCCATATATTGGTCTAATTACAAACAACTCTACTTCTCATATATCAATACCATGTCATATGACTCCCAGAGGAATAGATTCTGTGACATCTTATTTCCAATTCCCTCTTAATGACGAAGGTGCATTTGTACGCTGTTAACATATCGGTTAACGATTATGATGTGCGCGGGTTAAGATACATAGATCTGTATTAGATGTACAGTGGATGGGTTATATATGGTAATATGATATTTTATGCTTACTGTTAAAATGCGACACATTTAGAGTGACTTAGAAGCTATAAATATATAATTAAATTGCCTATGGCAATTGCAAAAAATGGTCATAAATGTATACATTTGTACATGATAGTAGAATGAAAATAGTATGGCTTTAAAAGTTTTATTGCAAAACAGAATTTGATATGGTTACAAATGAAGACATTTCTAAATAACATCAAAACATCAATTGATAGAGTATGCAGAGAAACAACATGTATAGTGAACGGTAATTTGGATTACATTTTTACAGAAAGGACTGCAGATTTATAGAATAATTTATCATTATTTATTCGTTCCCTAATTGTATTTGTTCCATCATAAAGTACAATTGACTAAAGTTCATTCTGGTTCCTCATGTACATATATATAATTCATTACTTATTGATTGTAATAAAGGTGGTAAGAATTGGGTAAAAACATAAAAAGCCTACTGGAAGATTATGGACTGATTACTGATGATGCAAATTTGTTAAACTCACATATTGTTTTTAAAGAGAGAGTTCTAGATAATTTCAAACAAAATGGTTTAATGCAAGCGAAAACAGTCGTTCACTATGTACTTATAATTTGTTAAAAACTACTTTATAGTTCGAAAATTATTTAGATACGCTTCAAATAAAGATAAGAAATCCTATGCCAAGATTAAGAATATGTATGTATATTTGATTTAGAAATTATACGAATTATATATAAATTACTTATAATGTGTTATATAATGTTATGTTAGACAAAAAAAGTCTGTATTATGTACATTTACTGGTAAGTATAGATTTAAAAATATACCAATATTGGCGTAATAAAAAGTGCGACCTTAGTACATTATAATTACGTCGTTTGGATATAATATTGTGGATTTTAGGTTATTTAACATTATTGTGACTTGTGTTGTGTGTTTCTGTGATAATGTCCTACTTATGTGTTGAAACTGTGAGGCTGTTGCATCATGGACTCACATGTGATGTATGTGGCACATGGCAACATCGGACCGGTAACACCGGTGAGTACTTTTAAATATAATTGTGTATAAGTTTTGGTATATATATATATAAATATTTATTATTCTTAAATATTTAATGCTACATGGTTCAGAGTGTATCAAAGCCACACTGCCATACAATGCCTATAAAAAGTGTCACTTTCGTTGATTGAATAAGTGTGTGTGTTGATTATTTTATCACCTTATTGATCGGTATTACGCAATTTACTTACAAACGCGTGTTGCGTATTAGCACCTAATTTAATCACGGCCATAAGGATATGTACATCCATACATAATAATATTTGTTCACTTTATATACAGTACCCGTTTTAAACATGATATTTTTCAACAGATTATTTTACGGGGTGTGAAATAATAACAGACTACGAAGGACATTCCGACAGGTGTTGAAAACTGTAAATAATTATTTGTGATATTATGTTGAAAATGAGAGTTGTCATCTCCTTCATTTTTATTACATTAAGGGATATTATATGCTATATATTATAAGCAAGTTGTCATCCCCTTCATTTTTATTACATTAAGGGATATTATATGCTATATATTATAAGCAAGTCGTCATCCCCTTCATTTTTATTACATTAAGGGATATTATATGCTATATATTATAAGCAAGTTGTCATCCCCTTCATTTTTATTACATTAAGGGATATTATATGCTATATATTATAAGCAAGTTGTCATCCCCTTCATTTTTATTACATTAAGGGATATTATATGCTATGTATTATAAGCAAGTTGTCATCCCCTTCATTTTTATTACATTAAGGGATATTATATGCTATATATTATAAGCAAGTTGTCATCCACTTCATTTTTATTACATTAAGGGATATTATATGCTATATATTATAAGCAAGTTGTCATCTCCTTCATTTTTTTACATTAAGGGATATTATATGCTATATATTATAAGCAAGTTGTCATCCCCTTCATTTTTATAACATTAAGGGATATTATATGCTATATATTATAAGCAAGTTGTCATCCCCTTCACTTTTATTACATTAAGGGATATTATATGCTATATATTATTTCTATTTGCATAATGAAATTATATATGATACATATTGAAAATGATGTTTCATGCCTGATGTGCGTACTGTAAGAAAGGTGTTATACCTTTCATTTTTGTTGCATAATGAGATGATACATGTTTCCAATTTACATATGTTTGCTTGCTTTTAAATAATAATCAAATATTAAAGCATCATTAAACTTCCGAAATGCACTTATATTGATAATAACAAACATGATTGCAATTAAATATGTTTAAAATATTGCTAAAACCGTTCCTCAGTGACTGTTTTTATTAAAGCGAGAATATAAATAACTTCAATCGAAATGTGTATTTATTAAAAGAGCGGACCGAGCTTTTAACTATTGTTTACATGTTTGACATTCCGTAATGACTTAGTTATTTGCGATTGTTCCCCCGTCAATGTTCGGAAGTACACACATCGAAATGCTCATAAAGAACCGCCCGTCGCTGTTCCGAACGGACTCGTAGTTTTCCGTTTTATGCCGAATGTGTTTATATATAAACACCCGTTCGCAATTATTGAAAAGCATGCATCTTTTACTTATATCTTTGTTTGCAACCTTTCTCCAAGGTAAAAATAACAGTCGGTTCGGAAGTTTAATGAACCTTTTGATATAGCTGTCCTAAGCAATGTATATGTATGTGATAATAGTATGTAATCAAATGCGATTAATACATGAAAGAACCAATAACAGGGAATTAAACAAGGACAGAAAGATAAAAAAACGTAACATTTTAATAGTTATGTCCTTCGTATATTGCTCCGGTTATGAGATGAAACATTGACATTTTGCTATTAATTTATATAGCATACATTGCGAACTTGCATTTTATAACGATCCATCAAAATGTCTGTTGTTGCGAAATATTATCTCCCTTTATAAGATAATACAATTATTAAGATGTCATTAAAACTTCATGATCCAATGTGTTTCTATGTGTGTTCCTTTTAAAGCATGTGAATAGTTATATATCCTTAACTGGATTCTGTTCATATGAAGCTATCAGTTCATGTATGTAAACCGTCTTAACAGTCCATTTTTGTTGCATGTAAAACCATTGGAGTTACGTGGCTGACACCAATTCATTGAGTTGTTTGATGGCATTAGTCTTGCGTCCTTGGTTTGCATTGTAACTAGGCGCATCCGCCGTAGTATGGTCTGTTAATTTATGTCTGGTTGTTTACAAAAAATTATCCCAATTTATACAAAATTTTTTTTATCTAAAATAGTTTTTGTATCATGACGGATGGTGTTTCACTTAGTGGGTGGGTGTTTTTTAATTTGTCTTTTGTCAACACATCATAAATATCACTCATTAAACTGAAAGTTTAAAGCATTTCTCAAATGTGTATTTGTGTCCCCTCCCCCTGCCTCTTACCGACCATTTGGTTATAGTTAATTAATGACATAGGAAAACACGAGTTCAGCGTCTGTGTCAAGCATTACTCACGCATGTCAATAATTTTACAGTAAAGCCAACCATTTACTCCTATGCGGACTGTTGTACAATAATGAGCGTATTTCATAAACAAACCATTTTCTATTTTTGTTCTTATAAATCAAAAGTACTATTGTCATTAATTCCATAATGACATGCGATTACATCGTCTCGACAGTAATTAAAATTTGTAATGAGCAAAATGAACAAACAGTATGTCTTAATGAATGTTTTTTCTTGTGCAAGCTTCTTGATAATGACAACAACAAAAGAAAGCGTTATGTAATTCTAGCATGATTCTGTTTTGTTATGCATAAATACCCATATAACACGCAAGTTACGTCTTAAAGCAGACCCATTCCCCATTGATAATAGTTCTTTAAGTCAATCACACATGACAAATAGTTCTCTAAGTAAATATAGATAACAATGACTTGTATTCAGAACTAAAGTTGTATCGCCATCGTATACCTTGTGTTAAGAACAAAGCCTGGGTGCAGACAGTTTAAATTGATTTATTTTTACATCGACTGTAAACAACTCATATAGATCACGCTCTATCTTTTCATTTGTTTCAATAATATTTTTAACAAGATTTGTAACGTGTCTTCTTTTTGACCATTAAGGTTTGTCCCCTTTGACCAATTACGTTCCTCCACTTTTGACCAATAACATTTCTTCTTTTGAACTAATAGTATTCTTCCTGTTTGACCAATAAGGTTCCTCCTCTTCGACAAATAACGTTTTTCTTCTTTGACCAAAAGTCTTCCTCTTCCTCGACAAGTAACGTTTCTCCTCTGGAACCAATAGCATTCTTTCTCTTTTGTTTAACCAATAAGTTTCTCCTCTTTGACCAATAGCATTACCCCCCTTGGACCAATAGAATTCTTTCTCTTTTCTTTAACCAATAAGTTTCTCCTCTTTAGTCTTTAATATCATTCTTCCTCTTTGACCAAAAACCTTCCTCCTCTTTGACAAACAATGTTTTTCCTATTTGACCAATAGCGTTACTCGGTAACGGTAACGTTTATTTCCTGGACCAATAGCCTCCTCCTCCTCCTCCTTGACCAATAAGGTTTCTTTTCTCTGACCAAAAGCGTTCCTCCTCTTTGACCAATAACATTTTTTTCTTTTCGGACAAATAGTATTCTTTCTCTAAAACCAATATCGTTTCCCTTCTTCGCCCAATAACGTTGCTCCTCCTCATGACCAATAGCATTCTTCTTCCTTGACCAATAAGGTTTCATCTCTTCGACCAATAACGCTGCTCCTCTTTGGCCGATAGCTTTCTTCCTCTTTGACCAATTAGGTTTTTCTTCTTTATCCAATTACGCCCCTCTGTTTATACCAATAGCATTTCTTCATTTCCTTGTCTAATAATGTTTCTTCTCTTTGACCAATAATGTTTCTCCTCTTTAACCAATTATATTCTTCCTCTTTGATCAGTAACGTTTCTCTTTTTTGACCAGTAATGCTCCTCCTTTTTTAATCAATATATATGTTTCTTCCATTTGGCTAGTAACGGCTATTTTAGCAACTTCGTATTTTAGTTATAATAAATGTTCTAATATTATAACGTATATAATTGGATGGTTGAGTGATGTTATTCGTAGTTGCACCGCATGAACAATGACTAAAGCAGTATCTTTCTCCACCTACTTAGAATGTATAATATGCAAATATTTAACGAATTCTTCCAATTTATATTCTATTGTACCTTCTGTTTTTCTAAGGGATTCATTTTTCAGATATAATGGTATACTACTCACTTGACACGGTTATTAAGCCAAACATGAGCCCGGGATTTGACATGATGGTAAGATAACTGTTTCCGTCATTTCCACTCGGTCCTTCACTGCAGGCCAGCAAATCATACACTGTTTTCATACTTCCTGGATAAGGATAAAAAGTTGATGCTAATTTATTTTAGTTCGCTTGCGATGAAAGCTCGGGGCTTTTATGAATCGCTCTCAAGTCTGCTTCCTTAGTAGAAGCAGTACTGAGTGCTGTTTTAAGAGAGGCTTCGGGTCAACCGGGGGTTCGAACCCGCAATCGGCCAACACTCTATCCATTACTATACCGATTTGATCACGCTTTGATGGATTTGACATACGAAATTAATCGGTTTTTATATATTAATGATAATTGGATGCCGAGTGATCTAAGGCAAAATAACTTAACTCTCACCGTTTAGGTCGTACGTTCGAGTTCCGCTCGCTCCAAAACCTTTATGTGAGTTGTCCAGTTACTTGTGGAAGGACGGTGGTTCTACACAGATTTATTCTGAGGTCTTCCTCCACCTATAAAAAAAATGGAAATGACATAATTACATAACATGAAATGTGTTAAAACGGCGTAAGACCTTATTCAAAATAACTGAATAAATAAACTAAATAATTAATGTACCTAAAGGGTTAGTGACGTCATTGGGATCATCATAAACCCGGATGATAAACACGAGCATAATGACACAAATCATGGCGGTGTTGAAGAACGACACGTAGAAGGTAGCACCAAGCCCGCCAATAAACGTGTAAGTGCCTATAATGGCTGCCATCAACATGGTTGCGTATTCAACACCAATACCCTTTGTTAATCCTGACAGGACAGCAGCGCCACCTGGAATAAAGCAAGAGTGTGGGAAATTGAATGATTGATTGATTGATTGATTGTTTGTTTGATTGATTGATTGATTGATTGATTGATTGATTGATTGATTGATTGATTGATTGATCGATTGATTGATTGAGGTTAAAACACACATATACAGGTTTTATTAAATATACATACTCAACTACAAACAAAACGTAGATAAACTGACGAAAGTTTATTGTATAACTATCAACCATGTCATATAAAATTAATTAAGTATAATTGCAAGTTATCTAATATAAAATATCACAGAATGCAATTTCAATACTGTTGTTTTGGCAAAATCCTGTGCTCTAGATATAGTCGACGACGCCACAGTATCATCCTTATGTACTTGAACATATATCGAAACATATTGTATTATATTTCTCTGTATATATGTATGAAACCATACCATATATAGATAATACACCTTACAAACCTAGAATGTATATATACATCAATGATGATAGCGATAATAACAAGGACATTCGATACCTGGCGTTATTATACGGTTCGGTTTATCTATAGATGTATCATTAAAATGATGCTAATAAAGGGAAATATGACCATAGTGGCGAATTTCTACTTAACACGTTTTCTGAGAATCATATATCTGCAAAATGAAAGTATAGGAATAAAATATCCGATTAACTATGCTGGCGCTTTATTTCGTTTCTGTAAATATTAGGAGCATAGTTCGTTCTGTGACCGAGTGGACTAAAGCGCTATCATTTGACGATCATTTAACTCTCGCCGCTGAGGTCGTGGGTTCGAGTCCAGTTCGGTCCAAAATTTTTATGTCAGAAAGCTTGCCCGTAACTTGCAGAAGGATTGTGGTTCTATTCAGAATCATTCTGACGTCTGCCGCTACCATTAAAATTGGATATGCCGTATATAGTCTGTTATGTTTTGAAAATGACGTTTAAACTCATTCAAACATTTTTAGCTCTTGACAATTGTATAACTAATGTGGCGAACACTTGTGGCCCAACCGTTTTTGCCTTTATTTAATTCAATGTTCCTTGATTGCTTGTAATATGTATATGTGTATATATTTACCTATAAAAAATTATTAAACTACAAATGCGAAGGTATCTATGTAACTAAAGAAATAAGTGATGAAAAAGTTAACTTGATGACTTTGAAGTTACCAGCACCTTCTTGAAGAGGAATTTATTATCATTAAGCCACCAGACCTGCCTGTTGTCGCACAGTCGTGATATTGTATAACCATAGAAGTACAGTATATTTTGCTACACCTTTTGATATGTTTACCAAAAAATGATTTTAAAGTGACAAAGACCTACGATTCATAATTAGAGCCGTTACTTTTAAAATCATTATTGATAGAGAGGTGTAAGTCAAGAACGCATCTTTATCATTAGGGACGTTAGCTTTTTATCTTCAGTTTACTAGAATAATTATTGACTAACATTTGAACGAGAAAAAAAAATACAGCATACAGATATCTTGATGTATCATTGGAGGCACGAACGACCTTCTACGTATTTGACAAAAGACTTAGCATTAAATCTCTTTCTTAGCAAAATTGAAATGCTTAGAAGTACAGAAATGATCATGTATTGAAAAATCCTATGTCAATATTTTGGTTCATAAAACCAGCAAAATTGTTTTTTTTTCTATTTCAATTTCATTCATTATTTCAAAGGTCATTCACAAATTATATGTAAATTAGAGGCAGATTGTAATGATTGCGCTTGCTGTTTTTTTTCCCATTCGTCTAACGAGGACCTATTTTATCTAATTTGAAATTGTATGAGATTTTCTACGCCAGTAGAAAACTCCATGTAACTGCTAACCGGTTTAGGTTTTGGTCTACTTTCTCGTTCCTAGAGCGATTTCATTGACTGAGGGGGTTAGACAACGCCTACTGACGGTTATAACGATCTATGTAAAACAGAGTGTACTATTTTGAAATATCTGAGCGATTTCATTGGTTGAGAACGTAAGAAAACATATAATTACAATTATATCGCATTCAACAGATGTTAAAGATGTAACAACATTAGTACTTCCTAGTTCTTGTCGTTAGCCATTAACATAATGAAAACGTAAATACATTATTTAATGTTAAACTCTTCAGCTGGTTTCGCAATCTGAACACAAAAAGCATCAAAGTACATATAAAGAAGGATAAAGAAATGCCGGGTGATTTTGAGAGTCACATTGACTAACTATTGTATGCTATAGTTACAGATAAATCTTTTTGCTAATATGTATGGACATGTCTTTTATCACTGATTGTGTCAATGTAATCATTAGTTTTGACAAAATCATAAATCAAATACATTTATATACATATTCTAAAACTGTAAATTTAAGGTCTCACTACACAGTTGAATATTTTTCTTTGTTCTATATAAAATAAGGTCTAGGATTTCCATTGTAAAAAAAGAATTCCACATAGAACTTTTTAGAGTATTTTTTTTTCATAGCAGGAAAGTATACCCACATAAAAATGCACAATAACTGGTAAGTTGACCAGCTTAATTTTTTAAAGAGGGCGAAGTGACACCCTGAGATTTTATGGAAAAGGAAGTCCTCAAATGCTCATAAATACATGCATATGTTAAAATCCTATAAAGTCACTTCTTACACCAGTGATGTGTTATTTCAGTAAATGCTATGCCAACTTTTTGCTCTACTTATCTGCATCAAGAAATCACAACCAATATGATCCATTTTGAAAATATTTCAAAACCAAATTACATAGGCTTTTTTAAGGCGTAAGAATCATGTAACCGTGGGGAAAAGGGGCGTTAACTGCGTAGTGAGACGTTAAAGTTTATGTACAATAGTTTGTCATATATATATATATATATATGGTACCTTCAGAAAATAAATTACGTAATAATCAAAGGTGTCAGTAATTAGATGTCCATAGGAGAAGTTTCTAAAAGTACACATAGTCAGCACATCTTAACACATGCACAGGACTGAGACAACGTTACTATAATTGAAATTATTATTTCCAATATATTTGTTATAAACTAAACTATTCTGTAAATCAAATGAATTCACATTTTTATTAATCACTTTAAAGAAACCTTGAGATAATGCCTTTAGTGACCAGGCTTTAGCACCGAGATAGAGTCGAGTAACAAGTTTGATGTAACTATGTTTTAAAGAATTATTAGAATATGTTCGTTGTATAACATTATTGTCAGCTTAATCAATATGTTTGTCAGCTTAATCAATATGTTTGTCAGCATATTCTGCATGTTTGATAGCTTAATCAACAACCAATTTCAATGGAGAAAATGAGCGTGACGTTAAATGAGAAAGCATACCATGCCTTCCCGTATTTAAAGGTATTTTGTGAAGATGTGTTTTAAATAGATATAGAATGGCGTGCTGTCCATTTAATAGTATTGCTATGTCTCTATACATGTTAATTAGACTTACGTTTCTTCATCGAGAGAATATAAACTGATCAATTTTGGTATCCTCAGAGATGTTTTCAGGTTGATAAATATCGTCATTCAAAAACCAAGCAAAATAGGTGTCTGCAGATTCTTAGTTCTTGCACTTAGCAATATATCTTGTTTTCGTTTTAAAACTATTATTGACGTCTTTAAAAAACATGTTCGATGGTAGAAGAGTCACATCCTGAAAAGAATTGATCATGTGTGCGAAAATGTCAGTAAATTGTTTTGTTTCTTTTTTTTTTTTCACTTTTTTATTTCGTTCATTGTTCACAAGAGTGTTCTTTTAAAGACCAACCCGTCTGTCCAACATACTGACTTGCATGTACTGAGTCCATGTCAGGTCAAAACATTATATGTTATGAATAAATTTACAGTCGATATCAGAAACCAAGTTAACATTAAATACTTTACGATTGACCTTTGATGTGATTGTGATATGAAATATGACAGCAATAACATGTACAGCACCTCATAACAATACACTTCATTGTAGAAAAAACAGTCTTAGGTCATTATAAATTCAATTAGTGAAATGTTAAGAATGGGTATGGAAATATGTTTTAAACAAGAAAAACATAATAAATGTTTAATTTAAAGAAGTATTTAGGAAGTATTAGTGAGAATTTGTTTTGAAGACGCAGCGTGCAACATAAGAGGAGAAAGGTATAATAAAACTATTTCAGTAACAGTTGTTATTTAGTATATGGATAAAATAATATTTGATGCATGGCGATGCTCGTATCAAAAGTGCTTGAATGCCAAGTTAGTATGTGAAAAACTCACATATCAATTGAACGTGTTAAAAGTGATATATCACACGGTAAAATAGTTGTAGTACCCAACGAAAATGAAAGTGTCTAATATATGAACATTGCTTGATGAGAAAGACACTACATCTGAACATATGTGAATATAGAACCTTCATCGTGGTATGAATATTGCTGTGATGGGATAAAAACCATGTCAAATATAAAATCTGTAGGAGGGCAAATACTATAATTGTTTTATGTATGTATATAGAGAGTCTTTTTTTACAGCCGCCAAAATGGAACATACCACCAAAGCTGCATGGATAGATGTTTAATATAGAATAGTTATAATAAGTTATTAAATCAAATAGGTTGGAAAGAAAAATGTTCATTCTTTTGAATATTGAAAATTTAGAAAAAAAAGTGATCTTAAACATTACAAAAAATAAACATTTTTATTTTTCGTTGGCCATCGGATTTGTGGAGACAGTGTTTGGTTTTGGCTGTATCAAAGATATTTTAAACGCTTCAACGCGAATAAATAAATGGTCTTTATCATATACTTACCAAGCATCGAGTTCGCTGTGACGATAATGTTGCATAACAACGCATAGAAAACAAAAACCTTGTGCGTGTTTGTGCCAAACCTGGCTCGTATCACCTGAAGGAATGTCTTTGCACCTGGTGCCCGAATCTTAATCTGTACCGACACCATGGCAAACAACAGTATCTGAATAGTGGCACCAGCTGCGTACCAAAATGGACCACTTATACCGTACTGTGTAAAATAAAACGATATAACAGATAGTTAAATAAGATCCTTTTTTGTCAGATTAACAAATATATTATACACTATCCAATCTAATGTTAGATATAAAGAAATAACGTATCCCTTCTTGTCAATTTCTCAAATATATCATACACAATCAAATATAAAATTAGATAGAAAGAACAAACATATCTCTTCTTTTCAGTTTCACAATTTTATTATACACAGTTCAATCTAATGTTAGATATAAAGAAATAACGTATCCTTTCTTTTCAGTTTCACAATTATATTATACACAGTTCAATCTAATGTTATATATAAAGAACTAACGTATAAATATTTACCTTGCTGGCAACTGTGCAGGAGTACAACAGGGTGGCAGCCCAGGTCCATTGTGAAACGATTGAGGTTGCAGTCAGACCAACACTTACACGTCCGCCAGCATCGAAGGCCGTATCTAACGTATTCTGAATTACAGCAATCATTATTGTTTTGGTTTTGGTTGTTTTCCAAAGCTCTTAATAGTATATCATAATTGCATGGTATGCATTACACCGCAAAGCATTTCTACCATCTATCACACTTGGTATTGCTTGTATTTAAGTATGAATGAATGAATTAATAAATGCATTAATTAATGCATGCGAATGAATTAATAAATGAATGCATGAATGAATGCATGAACGAACAAACGAACAAACGAACGAACGAACGAACGAACGAAACAACCAACCAACCAACCAACCAACATTTTAACTTTTATCTTTAATTAACTGTCGTTCGTCAACAATTGTATCAAAAAGAGACGCAATAAAACACTCACGTAAGTGTAATAGTAATGAAGTACATGTATACTTAACTAACCACCTAATTGGTCGCGTGAATTCCTTAGAATGTCCTGGTAGTTGTGACAAATATATAAAGTTAATTGTTTTGAACTCTGCATTTAATAAGACATCATGAAAAGTTTTTGAAAATCATACATAGAAACATGAAGTGGTATACCTTTAAGGTTTGTAACCCAAAAAGAGTATTTTATGAGTCGCAGGTGCATACCCTTTCATTGTTTCGTGTGTTTCCTAATTGCGTTATAAGAGATTGGAATAACTTAATGACCGCATGATTTCATATTTATCCTATTAAAGTCAATGTAAAAAATGTGAATTTTTGAATTTAGGAAAATGCTTTTTACAGTGATGTAACATTTTTCATTTATTATGTTATTGTTATGAATTGTTTACACAATTATAGCAATGGACTACTTCTAATTGTTTTGTTTACTTTTTTCCATTTTCGAGAAATGCCAACAAGATGTTGGTGACCAATTAGAAAATTGGCTCACTGTTTACATGTATCAAATAGTACACAGATTCATTTTTTATCCTCACCTTATCCCAAACAATTTGTGTTGATTATTATTACATTTTTTAACTTTTTAGTATTGTTTTTAATTTTTTCCACAAGTAAAAGAGATAAAAACGTAAGAAACATTTAACTTACAAATTTTTATTCATTCACAAAATTTACTAATTGAAGAATGAAAGATGGGTGAATATAATAAATTATTTTTATATTCTATCGGTCTAGTTATTAATTTATTTTGTTGGGTAGGTCGATTATAGTTCACCTCGACCCTTATACACATAGAACGGGGAGAATAAATGTGTTTTAACATTCGAGTGCCAATTTTAAGGTCCTACCAAATCAGATCTCCATTTTCACATTTTGTCAAACATTTTGGAAAAAGGTGTAATCCATTAAATCAAACACTCTAGTATATAGTGTTTAGACAAGAACGCTCTGGAATACGGACTAGATAACACAGCAAATATCACGTGACAAAAACAAATAACTTTGTCAAGATCTTGAACACTTCACCTGCATATTATTGAATAACTGAAGATGTTTGGCCAGCTGTAAGGATTGGTTTACATATCTGACAAAGATTTGATGTGTATCTGTTGAAACAGTTCTCCAGTGTTTAAAACTTGATTTATAATCAATGTTCACATGATAAATATATAGAACAGAATTTTATTGACTTAAACATCAGAAACAAAAGAAAGTTACATACATATATCAATACATGTGATAGGTGTTTTCTGTAAATCTTCTTCACCGTTCTCCTGCTACTCTTTACATCTTGTCTTACATTATGTTACAGTAAGATGTCCCATTTGAAAGGTATATGTGATTTGAATCAAAAACATATTCAATTAAATATTTACTCTTAATTTAAGTTTAATTTATTTATTTTACTTGGATTGTAAAACAAGTTCTTAAAACGCTCGAAGTCTTCTTGGGTAGAACCAGTACTGACAACATACGAAAAAAGTGTCTTGCCCTTGGACACCACACATAGCTGTGTGAGAGGATCGAACCCACGACCCTCTGGTCCGGAGTTCGATGCTCTACCACTGGATCACGAGCTCCACCTTCTTAGTTTCAGGATGAGGTCAACGTGCAATAATAAACGATATTGCATTTCTTAATTAAGATGCCTCTGTGATGAATTTACAAAGATTTTACATTATTCAGTTTTGATGATTTCAATATATATACATCTGGTATCTAAATCCGTTATGCCGAGCGTATGTAAATCGTCTTCACCGTTCTCCTGCTACCTCCCAACTAAAGACTGTTAATTTTTCTGTAAATCGTCTACACCGTTCACCTGCTACCTCCTTACTAAAGACTGTTATTTTTTCTGTAAATCGTCTACACCGTTCTCCTGCTACCTCCTAACTAAAGACTGTTAATTTTTCTGTAAATCGTCTTCACCGTTCTCCTGCTACCTCCCAACTAAAGATTGTTGATTTTTCTGTAAATCGTCTACACCGTTCTCCTGCTACCTCCCAACTAAAGACTGTTATTTTTTTCTGTAAATCGTCTTCACCGTTCTCCTGCTACCTCCTAACTAAAGACTGTTATTTTTCTGTAAATCGTCTTCACCGTTCACCTGCTACCTCCTAACTAAAGACTGTTATTTTTTTCTGTAAATCGTCTACACCGTTCACCTGCTACCTCCTAACTAAAGACTGTTGATTTTTCTGTAAATCGTCTTCACCGTTAACCTGCTACCTCATAACTAAAGACTGTTCATATTTCTGTAAATCGTCTACACCATTCTCCTGCTACCTCCTAACTAAAGACTGTTATTTTTTCTGTAAATCGTCTTCACCGTTCATCTGCTACCTGTTAACTAAAGACTGTTAATTTTTCTGTAAATCGTCTTCACCGTTCAACTGCAACCTCCTAACTAAAGACTGTTGATTTTTTTGTAAATCTTCTTCACCGTTCACCTGTTACCTCCTAACTAAAGACTGTTGATTTTTCTGACAATGCAACACTAACTGATTCTCCCCAAACACAAAGGTCCTACCTATCATACAATTTCATGGAGATATTTGACCGTCTATGTTATTCTATTATGGCTATTTGTCAGATAAACGGAGCATGCAAGCTACCAAGATCACCTGCGTACACAATCCCCAGTCTATATCGCATACAAATGGAAGTATGGTAAGAAACTACTAAGATATTCCATTTTGTTACACCTACTTACACTAAAAAAATTCCATTGCAAGTATATGGACGGATATTCGGTTAAACACTTATTAACTTAGTTGACGGTTATTGCATGCGTACGTGCGTGCGTGTGTATATTTTGTTGTTTATTTTATGTGTGTTCTTTTGTTAGTTTTAAGGTAGGGGTTAGGGGATTTATTTTTTAATTTTGTGAAATTAATTCATACAAACAAAACAAAATTGATACTTAGGTTTACTTAAGGAAATAAAAAAATCGGGGAATGTTGTACGATATGTTTATGAATACCCAGTTCATGAATACAGATTCTTTTCAAATAAAATGCTCTGTTCGTCTGTAATCACCTTGCCTAGTGATTTCAATACCAGTTGCTCCAAGGATTGTAACTTAAAAGGGTTTTAAATTGATAAGTGTTTTTGCCCGAGCAGGTCTTTTTAGATTTTTTAGACGGTGTAAATGTTCGGAAATGCGTGTATTGGTTATGTGAGACATGTTATCGTTCGGTTGCATTGAAACCTGCACATTTTATTTGTCCCATTTATGTTATTTTTAAGATTAATGAATTGGCGTGTTGAATTCACATTGTTTACCACATGTCTTAGAAAGCCGTAAACCTAGTGAAAGTAACTGTGGGCTGTTTTTTTTTAAGATTTTATACCTCTATGAAGATGAATTGTGACAAAAGTAAATACAAATAAACCCATAAGGCACACGTTTGACGACGACTTCAGCAATAATTAAACCATAGTATACAATTATAATACAGTTACAATTATATTGTATAATCTAATCTGTAAAAATCTCACCAAACTTTGATTGGTCGAGCATTTATGATAACATTTATACTTCAAGCGCAATAAATAGTGTCACCCTGTTTGCAATTCGAATATCACTTGATCCTGATTTATAAGTTTGGTTATTGTTTGTCTTAATAATTTAAAACGTAAATAATTTTCAGATGGCCCTGCTTTTTCAAAGGAAAAAGGAGGTAAAATTAGTTTTTTATCTAGATATAACGGAAAAGAAATATAACACTGCAAGATCAACGACTCGAAGCTATTCTCTGGTGAAAACAAAAGTTATTCTCAGGTGAACAAACAGTTATTCACATCAGAAGACAAAAGTTGTTCTCAGTTAAAAACAAGTACGCCAGCAAAACTAAGACGGAAACTACAAACGTTCAACACCATTTATATCGCCACTACTGAAGACAGAAAACAGTGTGTATCAAATAACAGTCATTCTAAAAACACAATATTCCGTTAATTCTGAAAAATGTCATGAACCCGCTATTGAAAGCAAATATTTAACCAAATTGATGATACGATCCTTTCGACAACTGGTAAAAAAACCACTTGATAACAACAAGCCATGACTAGAATTGACAAAATTCGCCATAGCCGTTTTGTTTCCAAAACTGATTACAAACAAACAAAGCCTCGTATCTGAAAAGAAGCTGTATACTTAAACTTGATATTCATAATATATTTAAAGCAACACATCCACGTTTGAACTTTTAAAAAAAAAATTTAATTGAGTTATGAGCACATTTCCCATACAAACATATGATCAATTAGCTGTATATGAGCATATAAACACAATCCCGAACAAAATGATGCCCAAATTATAATGCGTGACTAACACTTTATAAAACAAGCGTGTAACTCACCCGAGTCAAAAAAAATTGTCAAAATGACTTTCAAAGCAGGTAAAGTACACTACGCACTAAAACATGAAGTTTTTTAATACGACTCGCATAATTCAATTTGAAGCCAAGTTGGAATCCTCGGCAATTTAAAAATAATTTATAAAGCGTTTGTCACGCTTTATAATTTGAACATCTTTTTTTAAAATTCTAAAGCGTTCTGGATAGTGTTTGTTAGCATATATACAGCTCACTGACCATATATTTATGTATGGGAAATGCGCTAACAACTCAACTGAAATTTTTTTTAAAAAAGTTTAAACGTGGATGTGTATCTTTAAGAGAATTATACCACTTTACAAAAAAATAAATAAATAAAAAAGGTGGTGCATTCCAAATTGTTGGATATTGTAATTTAATATTTTCTTTATTTTTTTGTAGATTGCAAACTTTAGAAATAGTTTTAAGTTAAAAGTTTGTTTATTCGAATTGCTATGTGTCATTTTATTGACAGAAGTACGCTGACATTTTTTTCCGAATTCATTCCCACAAACAAATCAGTATAACTAACATATTTGTTATGTAGCTGCATTTGTAACAGCAATTACCGCTGCCCTTTATTGAACAAAGCGATATTCAGAATTATTTAAATTAGACTTAAATATTGTTACCTTGGAACGGCTAATGCATTTTTTTTGTGCTAATTCAGGAAATCATCAGCCATGAGATGGCAATATCGTTTCGTTAATCCTGAGCTTAGAAATAAGCAGAGTGGTTCTTTTAATTCGAGAATCCATCGAAACTAGATTATAAACTGATTAATTCAATTTGTTAAAATGAACTTTGTAAAGTGCAACACATTTATTTGTAAATCTAGTGGCAAAAACATATACTGAACTGAACAGCTAACCCGCCACCTGACATTTTATGTATTTTATCAAAAAGTATCAAAGCTACTTTTTAAATAATGAACTTGAATACGAAAACAAAACACATTTCGTATAACAATAGTGTATTGACTGTTTATAAAGAAGAAGAAAAAGAAGAAGAAGAAGAAGAAGAATTTTTATTGATATAAACTATTACAGCTTATCATCATATAAAACATTTATACGTGACAAATCAATGCACACATTTCAACAATTACAAATGTTCTTCATATACATAGCTCTCACTCACATATTTTAGTAAGAAGGTAATTTTATTATGTTCTATTTTAATTATAAAAAAAATGTTTACAAACATTGTAATAGCGCTACTCAATATTTTGACAAAGATATTCAAAATACAAAAGTGGATGGTTAGCTGTACCGTTCAGTATACATAATGTACAGTCATAACTCACCTTGTCCTTATAAATTTTACTCCGGATGCAAGTGAACAGCAGGGCAACCAGCGACGCAAATATTCCGAATCCTATAACCAGCAGCAGTGTCTCGTACAGTTCCACGGACGGCACTAATCCCTGGACAGCAGTCTGGTTCAAATTGGTCACCAAATCGCGACAACGTGACGAATTTAAAATAAAGTTGGACATAGTTCAAACTTAAGTGGTCACTCTATTCCTCACACTGTAATATTAAGTTAATTTGAAATAGTACCTCTGGTAACAGAATGTAAATATTAAAAATCTATGTTGCGATGACAACCACTATGCAATATTAAAGATAACATTACAGCAAAACTAATTTTCTTTCTCAAATTACGTATTGACGCTTTTATGTCCATTTAATAGTGTTTATATAGTTACGTCTGCTCGGAAATGGACGTACACTCAATCGTGTTTGCTGAGCTTAGATGAAGATGATGAAGGTGTAACTAATGGTGATATCCAATAAACGCATGCTGTGTTTCGTCACCAAGTATTCTTGTTTCGTCTGCAATCAAGTAAAAGTACTAATAACTGCCTTTTACAAAATAACTTCTTTTGTTGTATGTTCAAATTTGAATCAGTCTTTAAAGTGGTTGTATGATTTGAGTAAATTTTGGATTCATTAAGATAAATATTAAAACTATTATGAATAATTGTTGGTTTAAATTAAAGATGATTTTTTTTTGTGATTTTGGCTTCTGTTTAACAAACATATACTTAAATACTTAAAAACTTTAATTTTGACTGATTATACGTATATTATATAATCCATATCTATATAATGAAACCATATGTCATTTTACTGGAACCAGTCTAAACTCATGATCACCTAGCTGTTTTTTTTTATTTTTAGTTTTTAAGTATTTAAGTATAAGATACTGAAATACGTTGGTGAAACAGGAGCCGGGACACTCGTTTATTCAATTCGAATAGAATCACTGTTTTGTGCTATCGGTATAATTAAGACATAAAAAAGATCGATTTTCTAATTACAAATTGAAGTAAAAAAAAATGAAACCTGGTACCACAGTTTCGTGTCTAAAACTACTAAAATATGATAAATCAGGATTTAAAATACACATATAATTTATTTTTTTTTGCTTTATCATATGGATTTGTAAGATAGATACATTTCTGTCGGTAATAAATGTGCATTCAAAGCATGGCAACACCATGAAGATAACGCAGCAATGATAAAGATACATTTCTGTCGGTAATAAATGTGCTTTCAAAGCATGGCGACACCATGGAGATATAACAGTAATGATAAATATACATTTCTGTTGGTAATAAATGTGCTTTCAAAGCATTGCGACACCATGGAGATATATCAGCAATAATAAAGATACATTTCTGTCGCTAATTAATGTGCATTCAAAGCATGGCGACACCATGGAGATATAGCAGCAATGATAAAGATACATTTCTGTCGGTAATAAATGTGCTTTCAAAGCATGGCGACACAATGAAGATATACCAGCAATGATAAAGATACATTTCTGTCGGTAATAAATGTGCTTTCAAAGCATGGCGACACCATGAAGATATAACTGCAATGATATAGATACGTTTCTGCCGGTAATAAATGTACATTCAAAGCATGACAACACCATGAAGATAACGCAGCAATGATAAAGATACATTTCTGTCGATAATAAATGTGCTTTCAAAGCATGGCGACACCATGAAGATATAACAGCAATGATAAAGATACATTTCTGTCGGTAATTAATGTGCTTTCAAAGCATGGCGACACCATGAAGATGTTACAGCAATGGTATAGAAATTAGCATAACGATACATGCATTTAAGTTATGAAATGCACACGAATACCAAGGATAACACAAATAAAGGATAAAATACTTAATTTGAAAAAACTAATTCCGTTAAATTAAAACAAATATTCCCAGTATTTATTATGAGAAAAATCTACTCATTATTCCATGCGTTTTTTTTTTTATTTTGTTGACTATTAAAAACAATTTGTTTGTGCTGTGATTTATTTTATTGATCAAGAATGCTTTACGATGATCAAAATATCAGAATAAGCACAATTTATGATGAAAGGGGGATATTCATTAAGCTTGGCGGAGGTTGGGAATACTTTAAAGTTATCCCCCTTTGAAAATATATACATGTAATCATGAGTTTTTATTTACAACACACTCAATTTTAGATATCAAAATGATAAATCATATTAGAAAAACCCAACCTCCCATACCCTCCCTGTTATGATGCTGCTTCCCTGTATTGTTTCAGCAATACGACAAGGAAATGCATGCGATGACAACAAATATAGACTCAATTTCCCAACGGCGTGACTGATGGTCAGGGATCCATATGATGAACATTGGCGAAAGACCACATAAAACAAACTACGGAAACGCACATGGGCGATGGACGTCACCAAAAGGTGCATGGACATTAACATGGATTTAAGATATCATAGTCATTTCTGCGTTATCAAAGCAGCATTTATCATCACCTATTTTAATTTCTTTCTTAAAGCATACAGTTTAGTTTGTGTATCATTGTACTAGAATTAGTTTGGCATAATATTTTTTCATTTAAAGTAAATAATAATAAAAAACATAGTTATGTTTGAAATGAATTTAATTGAATTGAATCCTGTCGCTTTCCATTTATATTTTTGCTTGTTAACAAGATTTTTGAAAAGGGTCTTCGAGCGATTTAATATCATTGTCCACAGCGGCATAGGCAGCATGTATCTCGAACAACAATTTTATTTTAACATCAACTGTATATAGAATATAGGTTAAAATTAACATACAATATATATCTATACTTCCGATATCCGGAGTCTAAATTTGATAGATTTGATTGTTCTAATTAATAAACATAAAATAGCATTTACGACTGTCCGGAGGATGTATAGATTTATTTCCGATTGTCCGGAATATGTCTAATTTTATTTCCGATTGTCCGGAATATCTCTATTATTAGACTGGCTATAATCCTGTTTAACAGGTCGGCGGTTGTCTCGAATATCTATTTATAATCATTGTCAAATTAAAGAATGTACTACATTGGAAAAATGTGTCCGATTGTCTGGAATATCTATAAAATAGCCATTTCCGATTGTCCGGAATGTACTACGCTTACATTTTCGATTGTTCGAAAAATCTACATAATAATCATATTTCCGATTGTCCGGAAAAAATTGCATTGTTAAATATGCTGTCACAAATATTAATTGCTGTTCGATACAGATATTTCCGAATGTCCGGAATATCACTTATTCAATGAAATCAGACATGTCATATTTCTGCCAAACAAAACAAATTATGTAAATATTAATAAAAGTGTATCAATCTTCATAATAAAGACTGATTGCAACGATAATTGTTTTTTTTTATCCAGATTAACAAGTCAATAAAAACTTTTGACTATATAAAGAATGAATGGGTGGATTGTGGCTATACGGCGAACCAACTCATTATCAGTATATGATACTGACATTTTCATTCTCCAGGTTCATAAATAACATATTAAAATACAGATTGAATAGAAAAAAAAGTGTAGAAAATGCATTAGCAGAATATAACTGAGATATCAACATAAATGTCAGTTTACTTTGATACTTGTACAAGCCATTGTTTGTACTTAACAAATGTTTTTCTATAATGACATATCGCATTAAAGCTAAATGTGCTACTATGATATGATATATATATTGAAATTACTGCCATAAAAGTGTTTCGTTTATCAATGTTTATCTTGAAAATCAATTAACGTAATTGTTATACTGTATTTGTATCTCTCTATCCCCACAGAATAATTTTTATCAAAGTAAAACACACCTATCACAACAAAATCAAAGATATCCCTCAGGCGAGGTCCTTTGATTATAACTGGTTCTGGGTTGACAAAGAATTGAGCTGACGCAGGCTGTCATTCAAACATTATAATCCACTCGGATATGAATAATTGTTGCTATAACGCCATTTTCCTTAGATACGCTGACAATGTTTAAGCTAACACTACATTGTATTTACTTGGACAAGCAACACAACGTGACTAATGGGCGGAGCGATAGGCGCCGGGTCAACTCATCCATTTATACTGCTAATTGACCTAATCATCGTGGAAATAAAAACAGGCAAATGTGCAACATAATTAGGATTCTTTGAAACAATGGAACAATGCAAAACACAGAAATTCTCAGGTAAATGTCAGTGCTGAGTGAAAAATGATGTGCTATACGCAGATGTACCCGATGACTGCAGAAGCGAGAGAATCAAGAGAATGATAAATATAAGACGGAGATATGAATACTTATCGTCAGTCTCCGTCCTGTCTAAGACCCTATGAAGAATTCTACAGCAATGTCTTCAAGTAGTCGCACAATCAAACAGGAAAGGGTAATGGCCAACAATAAATAAATCAGCCACCACGTTGCACGATCTAGGGGCATAATACAATTACCAAAATTCAGAAGGAAAAAAAAGCTTCTTATATAAATTGACCAACTATTGTTGTTATGTGGTTTTAAGAACCAACGAAATGTGGATATACTAGAGTGTACCCTTATTTCTATAACAAATGGTATATTTTTATACTAATTTATTTCAGCTCGACTACAGAGTAAGCTTGGTGTTTATATGAACAGCTCTCGTGTTCGCCTCAATGGTAGAATCAGTACTGACTATTTTAAGGGTTATTTTGTTGTTGTTTTTATCGAACTTGCAACCTCTAACGTGAGCAGCCAACATTCTATCCACTGCACTACAGTCCAGCTTAAATGGTATATAACGGACACAGGCTGGACATAAAATCTTACAATGTACCTTTGGATAACAAATAAAATGAACTTTTCTTACCTCCTTTAAAGTGAATGGCAATATATACTCCATGTGAATATGATTTGTTTTATTCTCTTAAATACGGAAAGTACTATTTTACTTCCAAGATATTCATTAATAACCATTCACTGCAAACACATTATTAAAAATTTGGAACCCAAATAAAATTAAGAACTAATTAATTTATCCATACACCTGAATGCCTCGAGTGAAAATTAATAACGTATCATAATTAGTATCAATAATTCTAATTTATATTACAAATGATTAATTTAATTATGAACACAGCTATTAAATGCCGCTGTCTAATGGACAAACACATTGTTATCAAATCAGTTGATATTATTTTAAATATTTCAGCAATAGTTTAATGATGATTTCATTACGCGAAATCCATTAATGGCGATTTTTTTAAAGATAACATAAACTGTATAGTGCACTTAGAATTCCTGCTAAAATCCTGTCTTTATTAATTAATCTACATCAACCGCCAGTTAATTGGTGTATTATAGAATTATCATCGAGTGAAACTATTGTTGATTCAACTTTATCGGCGGCACGCACGCACAATCTCTGGGGATGCAAACTAACCAGCGCTGAAAAATTATCGACTAGTGTATCTTAGACAAGCGACTTGATATAAACCTCTGTAGCAAATTACAGAAGTCTAGCATTTGCCAATAAAAGTGACGTGTTTTTTTCTTAGACCTGCTGTCGCCTGGGTCTGTTTCTGGCGCGTATCATATTATATCCTGTCATAATCAATGTGTCAGCACACCATTGATTTTTGTTCTTTGATCTATAGATATAAAAAAAAATGTGCTTGTTTGTTATTCATTGAAAGAAGTAAAACTTGCATTTTATTATTCGTCAACCTCTGCACTACCGTAAAAAGATGAGAAAAGAAGGGGGGTCATTTAGCAAATGAGATGTTTTTGTTCAGTGTGTGCACTGTTGAAAAAATGAAAGTAAACTTCCGAAATCGTGTATTCAAACCCTAATTTCCAAGCATCGTTTATTTTCATAATTCACAATTCAAACATGACAATGCTTTCAATATATTTAAAATACATCAATAATGCTATTCAAATTAAGTAATGAGCATTAAAATAAGGACAATGCAATTTTAAAGAAGAAGTAGCAATGATTATTTATAACTGTCAATCGTGGTACTATGACTCAAAAGCTTCAATGTCCATATTTGAATAGAATCTGATGATATCATTACTCCCATTCAATATTATCTGATTTTAATGTAGATTCTATTAAATAATATCTGATTTTTATGTTATTACTGTTGAATTATATCTAATATTAATGTAATTATTATTGAATAATATCTTATTTTAATGTTATTTCCATTGAATAATATACTATTTAAATGTAATTTTTGTTGAAGAATATCTGGTTTTAATGTTATTTCCGTTGAATAATACAAGATTTAAATGTAATTTTTGTTGAAGGATATCTGGTTTTAATGCAATTTCTTTTGACAAATATCTGATTTCAGAGTAATTTCTGTTGAAAAACATCTGATTTTAATTTCTGTAGAAAATGATCTGATTTTGATGTAATTTCTATTGATCAATATCTGTTTTAATTTACTTTCCATTTAATAATATCTGTTTTTAGTGCAAGTTCTATTCAATGCTATCTGATTCTAATATAATTTCTGTTGAATAATATCTGATTTCAATGTAATTTCTTTTGAAAAATATCTGATTTCGATGTAATTTCTGTTGAATAAAATTTGATAATATGGTTTAGTTGTTTCTATCAAAATATATCTGATAATGTGACAAATAGTATAACTTGAAAAATATCTTATACGGTGGTCTTTATTGAATAATGTATGATATATGGTAGTATTTATTGAATCTGATAATACGGTTGACTGTATCTATAGTATAATTTCTGATAATGTGAAATCATTATATTTGAATAATAAAGATGAGATTTTGTAATGAGATATAATGAAAGTCTGGATTTGTTTAAATGCTGATTATGGTCTATGTGCTGTGAGAGGTTTTGCAAATATAGTAACCTTGTACCATTAAGAAAATGCCGGACATATTATGAAAGCTAATGCCTTTATAAAGAAAGCAATGCAAAATAAAAGGCTAGTTAAAAAAAGTAATCATTGTCACATTTGCTTTTATTTGAAATGTATAACGTTTGACATTTGTGTAAAAAAAAATAATGTATTATTAGAATCTTTTTATCACGTTCACGGGTAACGCACAATTATTTATTGAATTATATAATAATTACTATAACTCATTTTTTTCGAGATCGGTAACAGCTTTGACGCATAAAAAATGGCGATTTTCGTTGAATATTATGTGCTCTAGTGTGCTTGAAATTTATTTAGCGGTGTTTTTTAGTGTGGCATTCCTCCGTTATAATTCACATTATCAATATTTAACGGAAACTCACCATGTAGATGCTGATCTATCCTCATGTATCAAAGAACCTGTTCAAAGTTGATCTTTATTTACGCAAAGAATTTGTAACATAGATCTACTAATGAATCATCCCCCGTTGTGACGTAATAGTCCTACAGTGATAATGTGATATCTTGATATCTCCCATTCCTGCTCATAGAAAATACGGGTTTTCCCCATGGAGGTAAACTCTATCTTCCCTGTCACGTGATAGCTTTCTAAAATCTATTTCCTTATCGACAAAACGTAAATATAGATTTTCATTTTCACGTCTACGAAAATATTTTAAAACTTGATTTAGAGATGTTTTTTTTTTGTTTTAAACTTATTTATTTTACTTCGATTGTGAAACAAGTTCTTACAACTTAAACAAATCTTCCTGGGTAGTACCAGTACAAAGCATATGCGGAAAAAGTGCCTTGCTCAAGGACACCACACATAGCCGTAGCGGAGGATCGATTTAGAGATAGATGTGACGTCAGAATAATGACGTCAACGTATACGTTTATGACGTCTTGTTAACCTACAAGAAAAAGGTCGGAGTAAAAATTATATTTCAAGTAAATTATTTAAACAAACAATGTGCGCAGATTAACAGGTGTAATTTCTGGCACATACTTTTAATACGTACTTTAAAATGTTCATTTCTTCATATATATGTGAAATTTTGGGCGTTAAACACGCATTGAAAAAAGTTGAATATTTGTGTGATGAAGGCCATTATCGAAGATCTATCATTTGAGCGAGGTGAATAGGAGAAAAAAAATCAATCATGAGTTCATCCATATTGGATAAAAAAATCACACCCGAAGAGTCGAAATTACATACAGGGATGGGACTCTGCCAAGTTCTCCGCATGTAATTTTGACCTAGGCGGTGAGAATTTTCTATCTTATGCTTATAGTCTCACTACAGAGTAGTGATATTAGTAGTAGTAGTGGTAAAAGTAGTTATAGAACTAGAAGTAGTCGCAGTAGTAGTAGTAGTAGCAGTAGTAGTAGTAGTAGTGATATCATTATTAATGTCAGCTTACTCTGATACATTTATAAGCCACCATTTGTGTGTATTTAATGGCATACTGCATTTTATAAATTGAAATAAACACCATAAAAGTGTTTCGTTAAGCAACGTTTATCTTCAAAATCGATTTATTTCATTGTCGTTCTGCAGTTGTATGTAAGCATTATCGCTGTATCCCTCAGAATATTTTTTATAATTCTTTTCGATCGAAGTAAAACAAACTGCCACAATAAAGATATCACTCAGGCGAAGTACTTTGGTTACAACGGGTTCTGGGTTCGGCATTGAACTGACTCGGGCTGTCAGTCAAACATCTCGATAATCTAATCAGCGATAAAAAAAATGTTGCCATTTCGTCATTTTCCTTAGACACTCTGACTATGTCTAAGTTACGTTTATTTGGACAAGCACCGCCACGTGACCAGTGGGCGATAGACGTCAGTGCTGCGCTCAGCACGGTTAAACATGTGTACTTTAATTATAAACGCAAACGTTGAGCTAACGAACGAAAAGTTAACGGAAATCGGTCTACTCGGCGTTGTCCTTCCACATCCCATTAAGTCACGTGATTAAACACAAGCACAAAGCTCGCTGAAGTGTTTAATATGTTAACAAACGGTTAAAGCAAACATGTCGCTCAGTTCACTTCTGTTATCAAACGTTTGCAAACAAATTCAACGTTTAAGCGAACTGAACGCAGACCAGGTCAATTGATCTATTTATACTGCATATTGACGTAATCATCATGGAAATGGAGTCAGGCAAATGTGCTACATAGTTAGATTCTTTAAAACTGTGTATACGTGTAAAATGAAAAGTAGGCGTACATAATTATCGCATGAAACAATCAGTGTGATCATTGATCATATGAAACAATAAGCCGAGGAGTGTCCTGTGATTAGCTAGTGAGAATAACCGTTTATGATTTCATATGAGAACTATATGTCAGTTAATTTCTCATATATACATTCGTTACGTAATTCATTCTTTGCTCCTATAAGCATAGTACCACCATTGGTAATATGACATGTTTCCGTGAGGTAGTCGTGCAATGACGGTTATAAATAATCATTGTTTCATTTCATTTAAAAATGCTGTTTTTTTAGGTTTAAATAACACTATTGATGTATTTTGAACACTTTGAAAGCATTGTCATATTTGAATTGTAAATTCAAAAAGAAAGTGTTTGGAAATGAATACATGATCTCGAAAGTCTACTATCAACAGTGTACACGTTAAACAGAAAAAATAATATCTTGGGTGATACATGACCCCTACGTTCCTAATCATATTTTGGTAGTGCAGAGGTTGACATTATAGAAGGTAACTTTTACTTTTTTCATTTGGGTGTCTCTACGAATGAAAAGCATGCATTTTTTTTCATTAACTATAGAATAAGGACAAATAACCAATAGTAGGCGTGTACCTATATAGACAGAGTTGTGACTGTTGTAAAACACAGAAACCTTCAGGTAAATGTCAGTGCTGAGTGAAACAAGGTATGTTATACGTGGATGTTCTTGATGACTGCAGAAGTGAAAGAATCAAGAGAATGATACATATAAGACGACGATATCGACAAGTATCCTGGATATCCGTCCTGTCCAGACTGTAGGAAGAATTATTCAGCAATGTCTTCCAGTAGTCGAACAATCAGCCAGAAAAGTTTGATGGCCAACCATAAATAAATCGACCGCCAAACATGTAGCACGCATGACAGACAAAATAAAATTGCCAAAATTCAGAAGAAGAAAAGATTTCTTGTTAGTTAAATACATTGACCAACTGTTGTAGTTGTGTAATTATTGTGTAAATCTCACCAAGAACCGATGAAATGTGGTCCAGTATACCCGTCTTTATATAACATTGATGATACATTTTTTATACTAATTCGTTTTAGCTCGATTTCGGAGTAAGCACAGAGCTTATATGTACAGCTCTCGAGTTCGCCTTCTGGATAGAATCAGTACTAAATAGTGCTGTTTTTTTTATCAAACTTGCAACTGTCACATGTGCAGCAAACACTCTATCCACTGCACTGCAGTCCCACTTAGATGGTATAAAACGGACACAGATTTATCAAAAAATCTTACATTGAACATTTGGATGTAAATTAAATTTAAATTCATTAACCTCTTTTAAAGTCAATTGCAATATATGCTCCATGTGAATATAATTTGTTTTATTCTATTCAATACGAAAAGTGCTATTTTACTTCCTAGATATTCATTAATAAACTTAATATCTGTTTTCAATCACTGCAAACATATTAATTAAAATTTGGAACCCAAATAAGATTAAAAAATAATTAATTTATACATACACCTGAATGCCTCGAGTGAAAATTGATAACGTATCATAATTAGTATCAATAACACTGATTTATATTACTAATGATTAAACTTATAATGATTCTAGCTATCGTGCAACTATCAAATGCCGCTGTCTAATGGACAAACACATTGTTATCAAATCCGTTGAAATTATTTTAATTATTTCAGCAATAGTTTAACGATTTTATTACACGAAATCCATTAATCCGCTATCTGATGGACTAACACAATTAGTTAAATCCGTTAAAATGTTTTCAAGTATTTCAGCAATAGTTTAACGATTTTATTACGCGAAATCCGGATGCCTTGATTTTTTAAAGATAGCAAACACTGCATAGTATACTTGAGAATTTCTGCTAAAATTCTGTCTTTAGTAATTAGACTACAGCAATCGTCGGTAAATTGCTGCGTTATAGAATTATTAACGACTGAAACTATTGTTGATTCAACTTTATCGGCGACACACAAACACAATCTCTAGGGATACGGGATACCCAGCGCTGGAAAATTATCGACTAGTGTATTTAGCTCACCGACAACAAGATCTGGACTCTTTACTCCATATGCATTTTAACTGGACTCTTCCAAACTCAAAATCCATAGTCAAATTCCATGAATAGATACGTTTTACCTATCTATTCTGATAGAGCAGTAAACAGTGCATAACCTGTTACGAGCAATCAGAACTGGTTCTACACTGTTTTCAAAAGCCTTCTATATTAGAGGTATTCAAAGGTGTCAATATGAAGTAAAGAGTTAAACAACGACTTGATATAACCCTCTCTGTAGTAAATTACAGAAGTCTAGCATTTCCCAATAAAAGTGTCGTGTTGTTTCCTAGACCAGCTGTCGCCCGGTTTAGTTTATGGCGCATATCATAGCATACTCAACGACTGAATGGGTCATATTTGAATATCTGATAATATCGTTATTTCTGTTGAATAATACTAAAAAAAAATTGTATTTTTTGTTGATATTATCTGATTTTAATGTTATTTCTGTTGAAAATTATCAAATTATAATGTAATTTCTGTTAAAAAAAAATTGATAATATGGTAATTCTATCGAAAATATCTGATACTTTGGTAAATATTGAATAATACCATGATATGGTGATATTTAGTAATCTCTATTGAATAATATATAATCATATGGTTGGTAGTCGCTATTGTATGATACCTGATATAGTTGTGTCTATTGCATGAAACCTGGTCTGGTGTTCTCTATTAAATAATACTTGATATTGTAGTCTCTGTTGAATATATCGTATAGAAGTTTCTATTGAATAATATGTGATATTATAATCTCCATTGAAAATATCTCAAAAATATTGTTGGCAATCTCTATAGTATACTATCTGATAAAGCAATTGTTACTATTGAAATTCAATGACATCTGATGATGTGATAGTTTATATTGAATAATATCTGAAAACCATTATCACACATTCTGCCGTATTTGAATAATAAAGAATGGTAAAGAGATATAGTTTATATTTGCTTAAATGATGATAATGTTAGATAATATTAAACAAAGATGTGAGATTTTGCAAATATAGTACTATTGTACCATTTAGGAAATCCCGGATGTATTCTAAAACCTGATAAGAGAACAATGCAAAATAAACGGTCACATTTGCTATTATTTAGAATGTATAACGTTTGACATTTGTATAAATGAAATAGAGTATCAGAATATTTTAAAATTTTGAATTCAACTCCAATATTTATTCATATGTTCAGCATAACAAATTTATATTGCATTTGAATGCATTTATTTCATTTTAAGATTATATGATTAAATTAAAGGTTAAAAAAAGAATACATTTTTTTTCAACGAGATCAACATCAGAAAATGTATCTTATACAGAGAGATGTATAAAAATCAATTAATTGATAACACGGACTCATTCTTACCTTGATCGATAACTACTTTGACGCATCCAAAATGGAGGCAGAACTATAAGATGATCGTACTTGACAATACATTGTAAAAGTGTGTAACGTAATTCAGTTACGATGAAGGATTGGAGATGTGCAATGGGACGTCTTAATGTCACACTACAGTGTCACCACATTGACGACGACTATTGTTGCGTTAAAACAGATCCTAATATGTAATTTGGTTAAGAATATTGTCAAAATAGTTCATTACAGTAGCCGCCAAACCGAGGAGATAAATTAAGAACGAAAAGCGATTAGCATGATTTCGCACAGTCACGCTGCGTTAAAACAGAAAATAAAGTAAATAATTTAAATAAACTTGCTAGTAGCCAGTCTCCATAGTCTTGTTTAATCATATGATACTGAAATGCATTATAACTGAGGGCGAATTTTGTATGTACAAATATAATGACACAGTTCGCAGCTTAGATTATGTCGACGGCAGGCATGTCGTGGTGGACAGGCATGTCGTGATAAAAATTATAACAAATGATATTAATGTCAACAAAATTAATATTAACAACACATCTGTCCTAATAACATGGTTACCCCTACAGCATAACCACAACGAGTGCCCTTCTCCTTGAAAAAACATGTATTGATATGTCAAAGCAATAAATGAAATCGCAATTATACAAAAATGAACTATCTTTATTCGTAAAAAAAATTATGAGGTGCTGGAAGCAATTTAAACAGATAAATCAGAACCAAATTATATACTTAAAAAAATGGAAACACATATACATGTTTTAACATGAAATTCACTTAGATTTACCATTTATTCCTAAGAATTTTCGGTAGTAAAATAATATTTGCGTTCTTAACGGCTATAAGCATTGAAGAGCGATCGAAATGTTTTGTTCTACACTTTCGATAAACCGCCCTATGGCAAATACCAATAATGTGGAACTATATAAGTATTAAATGCCTTAAATCTATTCAATGTTGATTCGTATCTTTTTTTACTTTTTTCAGTATAATTATTGGCTTGCAAATTAATGATGTTATCATACTCCTGCTGAGCTCCTAACGTAGTATTCACAAACCATTCTTTAGAGCATTCTTAGACTTGAACTCATGATTGAATTTTGAAAAACACACTTAGAGACCATTTTTGTACAACATTTGCAAGCATGTAGGGACACCTAATATAGAGTCAAACTAACTCTAATGACTTTATTATCTGTCATTGAAAACTAGATATCTAATGTTGAAATTTGGATTTACAAGTTCAAGTCTAAGAATATTCTCAAGAATAGTTGGTTAAAACAACTCCAGATGAGCGAGCACTATCCATAGTTGTCCTCTTTTATGTGCACCTAGCACTTGAACTTTCGTCTCGATGCCATGCTATCGCTTGAATCGGGTCCGGGCATCATTTACGCATGCGAAATAGCCATTTGCAGCATCGAGGCCATAATAACAGCACTCATAATTTTCAAATAATAGTTAAGGTATGTAGCGGAGATATTCACGCTAATTAATCGGTTTTGCTTAGGAAATCAAAATATATAACGGGTCCAGCTAAAAGCATTGGTTCCGGAATAACCGTTACAAGATGGCCAAACAAGAGATTTGTTCGATAAAATATCGACCAAGAGCGCGTTAGAGACTATTGAAAACAATCTTGTTTGCTATAATATGCTGATGGCGGTCATGCGATGAGACTATTAATAACACAACAAAAACACCTAGGTATACGTTAATAAAATCGGTTTGTCCAACAGGAGATGGGGCATTCAAAAGGCACAGCAATCACAACAGCAAACTATTAAGTTGTTGTAAATCTGCAGTTCAATGACAACAATACTATAACAAAGTTTATTATAAACTGTGAAGTTAATAGAATAAATAAACACAATTATTCTATCTGTGATGTCAAACCAGATATCTTAATTTGAAATATATATTTTCAAGCTCAAGTCTCCTAATATTTTCAAACATGGTTAGGGATAACGGCCCCTGTTAAGGTCATTTGAAGATATAAGGACGATACTTTACTAAGATACCAAATGTTTAACATTAGATAAAAACGTCCTGATTCTGATAACTGTCTATTTCGAGGACACAAATAATTCCACATTCACTAGTCTCTATTGTCGGTATCGGGGTAATCACATAACGTGTATTAAGCTACGGATCTACACGACCAGGTGGTTTAAGGTGCCGTCTCAAGATCATTTACCTGTCACCGCTGAGGTCGTCGATTCAAGTCCCGCTGTATGTGAGACGGATTACCAATTACTAAAAAAAAGACGATGATTCTACTCGGATTAAATTTGGGATCTTCCTCCATCAATAAAACTAGATATGTCATATTCCACACATGAAAGGTTACAAACGACATATAATGGTTTATTGGTGGAGGAAAACCTCAGATCAAATCTGAGTAGAACCACCTTCCTTCTGCAAGTTACTGGTCAACTTTCTCAAATATTGTTTAAGGCCGAATTGGGTTCGAACCCACGATTAAAGTTATAGTTTAGTTTCTCTATCAATTATTCTATCAATTTTACAACACCTTTGAAAAGAATAGTAAAGGTAGAAGACAAAATACTATTATTTGGGGCGTTTGATTCAGCCAATTGTTTTTTAAAACTTTTTTTTTTAAGGAAACGATAAATTATGTATCAGTAGAACGATTTGTCAGTGATGAAATAAAAAAAAATATTGAATATTGTTTTATAATATCAGAATAGATGATTTTGGTTGGCACATTCAAAACAAAAGTTTGAGAGATTAAAATTTTGAAAAGAAATTGTTTTTTTGTTTTTTTTGTTGTTTTTTTCAGAAATGTTTGTTAATCCTTGGTTTGATATAGGTGAAAGAAATGCTTGATATTTATTACAATAGTTTGCTGTTGTCAGAGTTTATTGTAAACTGTTTAAATGTTTCCTGTTTTGCAACTCCCCATTAAAATCATTTTGGCTATATATATTCCAAAGTAACATATTTACCACTAAAACAGATTGATATCATATTATCTCAATCGGGGTTAGATAGATAACTTTAAACTATACGAGACTTCAATCGCTGCTTTGCCATTAAACAACATGCTTTACAAAAGCAAAGGTTTGTGTCCTTATACATTTAACTAGTTATGTTTAACGACATCTTTTATTACAAGTTCAGTTCAAAGAAATACCTTGAAAATAATCCAAAATGGTGTGGTGTTTTTGCAAGGCACCAAACGTAACCAAGCAAAGAAAAAAACAGAGGTTTTAACTTTCAACAATCATGTAACCCCGCCCGACTTCACACCACAAACCACCCAATCACCGGTTTAACAAAATGAGCTCTATGCCTCCAAATGAACCAGAAATAATAACAACACTGTTTCAAAGTACGGAGTGACTTTTTACGGACGATCAACGGCACGCAAGACGTTTTAAATGACAACAAAATATGATTAAAGGATTGCTTTAAAGCACAGGCGTCTTCAGTTGGGAGAGGTAACGACAAACCATTCGGCATTTTGTCCTATTTCTACTTATATTAATGCATATATTGTTATAAAGTTCATCATAACATCAGCGAACAATGATCCTGTTAGCTCGGCAACCTTTAAGCAGTCATTATAGCAGGTATCAAAACGACACACCGTGTCTCAGTTAGATCCACATGCAACAATTGTCAGCATCGATGATCTCTCCATGGTGTGTCGACCGATAAATTGATATTATGTTTATAGTTTTCTCGTGGGGATTGCTGCAATTAATACTATTAAGCCTTATATTGATTAGGTTTTTTTTCAAATGAAATGTTTAATTGATGTGTGTTGCTAAGAGCATTTCGAAGAACAGAACGTTAAGATAAGAACATATCAAATTCGTTTTTTTCTTATTGAGTCTGTTCCTGGGAGATAATTTAATATGCAAAATAATGCAGTTTATATAGTAATGTGAGTTCACTGCCACTAATGTGAACTACTTTATTTGCTGATCATATTGAGAGGATAATCAAAATAGACTATGATCCTTTGATCCTTATTGCATGTTTGATGTTTAACCCCTTTATGGTTGGCAATCATGCTTTCCTCTTTAATTGTGCGACGGTCGGAAACAACTAGTGATTCGTGTATATTTTAAGTTCATGAAAGTCCTCATGGTATAATACTATCAATAATAAGTTACATTTTATAAACACAAAACTTGACAAAAGGCATTATAGAAATAGGATATTAAACGTTGAGAATAAGAAGTTGTGTTAACTCGGTGTGTGCCCTGTTTTGCCCCGCTTACTGTGAAGCACAAACTGATCGACTGTGTAAACATTCCTCCAATGCGGGAAAATTACTACAACGTTGACAGTATCAACGAGCTGTTTGACAAATTGATGTTACACCTATATTTGGTTTTCTAAAAGAGGTTTAACTCCTTAATCATTTGTAGTTAATAACTCGTTGACAGATTGATTGCTTTTTGTACCAATGTATTATATCATTGATTTCTCTTCACTAAATTTATTTATTTATTTATTTATTTATTTATTTAATTTACTTATTTATTTATTTATTTGTAAATAGTTTTAATACTTTTTAACCATATATTTTAATATGTTGCTGTCATCATCACATCTATTAATATTTTCGCGATCGAAATTACCTGTTTTTGTCAACGTGCCGTAAAACACATTTCATTCATTCTTTCATTATTTTATTCATTCATTCCTTGAATCTTAAACGAATGAAGGCGCTTGATACTTATATATATCCCCATCTTGTCGTACCATAAAGTATTATCTTCTGCAGCTCAGGTTAAGACAAAATTCAACGAGTACATCTTTGGATAGCATTACACGTTATTTTGTATATATATTTACCTGCATGGGTCTGTGCTTTACAATATACACGTGCGTATGCTACCGTATCTGTAAGAGAATAGTCAGATGCGGATCCTTTATTTACATTGTTTCATCTTATCATGTGACGACGGGGGAGAGCGAGGTTTATTGATAAACACGTTCAACAGGTTTACGCTCTCCTGTTGCGTAGTATGTCATTGGCCGTTCCAAGAAGGTGATTACTGTTATCACTTCTTATCAATGCATACACTTATGTCTTATATGGATGTGTGTTGCTTTGGGCTTTGGTAGTTGTGTTCTTTGAATTTTACAACTGTTTTGTTATATATATATTTCTTGTTGTTATTTTGTTTGTTGTTTAATTTAACTGTGAAAATTGCTCTTTTTGTATAATTATGAAAACGCGAAACACCAAAATGTATTTAGTCTTGGAGTGTTAGCCTCATTTCGATTTAAAACCAATACTTTTATCAACACATGTAATACTTTATTATACTTCAAATATGAAAAATTACGTTTCCATTTATGGATTAAAAAAAAACAACATTCTGTTCTGTTGATTACATCCATCATAATTGTATTTATATACGCGCAAATCATAATACCCAGCCGTCCAAGGGAATTAAGTCATCCGCTCTTACTTTACCTTAAGTCGTTCTGTTGATCATTCTTAAACCCCTTTTAACTTAACCGGAACCCGAGAAAATGCCGTAGTCATTAAAAATCACTAATACAATAAAGCGTTTCATTACATGGTAAGCATCGTCTGAATGGTTCGCAGAGGTTTACATATATGAGGAATCCTTTCAAAAAAGGTTGTCCAGTAGACCTTTTCGACACTTAATATAAAAGATCAACATCTACCACAATATGTCACTTTAAGGCGCCAAAATTATTTCATTCCAAACAAACAACAAAAAAACAGAACTAAAAATAGTTACGTGCTGTTAGCTTTTTCTTTCAAAGAACGCTAAACATAAAACGTAATGTAAGTATTTAACCTAAGAGTTCTCCGACTTTTGTACGTGTCTCCCTGTGTTTACCGCAGCGCTGGTCTTGTGGTATAGTCTACGACTCGCATACATGAAGTTCTTGGTTCGATCCTATCACAGACTTGAGAAATTGTATAAAAAGCGTCCTCACATGACGCGACTATTTCAAGATGCGATGTCAATATAAAGTGACTGGATGAGTATCATAACATGTGTCCATGGAAAGATACTCTATTGTGTCAATTCCGATACTCTCCATACATCACCCGTAGGAAATTAAGGTAGCTCTGCGTCTTTTTTTTAACAGAACAGAACAAAAAGCAGCTAGTCTTATCAAAACGGCGTTTGCATGAAACCAGCGTTGCTTGGAACCAATCATTCGGTTGCATTGTGACTAAGAAGAAATGACACAAAGCTAGTGTAATAACCCACGGGTGATAAATGGAGAGTATCGGAATGGGTTACGCGTGTGTATCCGACGATGAAGATACTCCAGCGTGACAGCGTTTAGAATACTGCCACTCATGATATAACTGTAAAAGTGTTGATATCCACGCTAACCACAATACAATACAATACAATACGAATGCATTTACTACTGCACATAAGAGATATGAAAACACAACATAGAAAGAGATATGAAAACGAAAACCGGGTTTAAAATGAAATATGTTACACCAATGCAGAATGTACCAAATTATTCAGTGGCATCTCAAATAAATAACCATTACATTAACAGACAATAATTACTGTAACATATTGGTATACTAATATACATTCATGCTAAGTATTTGGCGTTTTGATATATATCCCTGTGTTCCATTTTCATATCTCTTGAGTAAAGTATAATTTACGGATGATGTAACTGTCGATCGTCAATTAGAGTAGGTGAAGTATATTATCCGGTAACGTATCTATCAGCCGCATTCGACAAATTACGTCGTATGTCGAGAGCAAAGGTGAAAATAAATACTATATAACAAAATAAACGCTAAAGGAAACTTTTATTCAAGTACTCAGGCTAGATGGTGTACAAACAGTATAAATAATGGACAAGATTTGTAAAAAAATGGAAACGTGCGATAGACCTAGCATAGAGATGTAGCTGAACTAATGTTATATATATATATATATATATATATATATATATATATATATATATATATATACTGTCAACCTCGGGATAGGTTAATTTAGACGGCCCTTGTTTAATCATCAAGAGAGAGAGAGAGAGAGAGAGAGAGAGAGAGAGAGAGAGAGAGACGGACGGACAACGACACAGAGAGAGACAGAGATAGAGACAAAGAGACACAGAGATAAATGGACACAGAAGAGATAAAGGGAGCGATATCATGATGCAATTAAACAAGGGTCGTCCAATTGCATAAACTATATTTATCGTGAGATTGAAAGCACAAAATATATTATTTGTTAAATTAAACATTTAATTAATGAAAAAAGAGCACTTAGCAAATTGTCCAATTCCTGTTGTATATTAACCATATCAATTATACCATCATTATATTTTACAAGATTAGAATATTCTGGGAAACAAAGAACACACTGTTAACATAATCGGTTTTGTGTGTTTTTGTCATTAAGCACATCAATTGTTATGAACAAATAATTAATTGATATACATGTTATATTGCACGGACATATTAAATAGAATGTCTCCAAAACATTTGCTGCCATCTAAGTTATATTTAAGTGATATTGTCACCATCGTTTCTAGATTTCATTTAATATGTTATGCATTGTATTTGCATTGTATACTTAATCGTGCAATTTAAATTACTGCATGTTAGTGTCAAATAGTGGAGGCCTAGACGATGCGATATGTAAAAAAAGCAAACTCTCCTTACAGCTGAAGATAAATGTCATCCAATAATAACTTCATTTCAATATGAAGGTCTTTACTTGAAAGACGACACATAGCTTCCTATTCATTTCTCGGATCTTCGTCCTTACAACAATTTGTTTCTGTTTTGTTATGTAAATGAGTTAAGCTTTTTTATATTTATTTTATACTTTCTCATCCTTATCCTCATTACCTTTATGCGAACGAAACGACATTTCGATGTGTCAACGTGACAAACAACACTGTTCATGCAATCATTCAGTTGTTCAAATACTGGAATTTTTGCTTTAAAGCGCAATGATTAACTCTTTAATGATGGACTTTTTTTCTGTGATATTATATATGTGTTTTATTGTTCAGGTATCCAATTAAAATAAAGAAATTTGGTTAGTAAGCGTTAATGTTGGGGTTTTAATTACATTTTATTGATATCACTTTTATCATTTTATTGTCTCATATAATACACACTAGTTACATCTGATTTGCTCCTCCTTTCCGATACTTACAAACCATGAGAGACACTTTAACATTTAGCCATGGGTTTCATTACAGCATTGAAACATCTCATTATAAAAATTAAAAAATAACGCGTTGAAGGAGCACACGACAATGTTAATCATGTTTTTCATTTAACTCTAAAATTTGTAATATCCGCATGAGGTAAATATGAAATAAGAATATCCCACAATGTGTACAGGCCTTTTTCTAAATACTTATTGCAAATGGTTGAGAGGCGTTATAGTTCACATATCCGCAGACATATTATGAAAAAAAGTGTTATAAATATTTGATTTTCATCCGTTTTTATCAGAATGTCAGAAAGGACACTACAACACTTTCTAAGATATACAGTTTTGGATAGTAATACTTGGAGATAGATATTATGTGACATAAACTGTTTGATAATGACTCCTGCTGTGTTGTCTCTAATGATCACTTTGTTGACTTGTTTTTTTAATGTGTTATATGTTTGCCTTATAAATATAAGTGTATAAGTTTGAAACGAAGTGATTTGGTATACTTTAAGCGCAAAGTGTATGTATAAGTATTTAATAAAAAAAACATGTTAAGATACAATAACACACATGTGATTAGAATTTGAAATAGTTCATACTAATTTAGTTTAGCTCGATTGACATTAAGCTCATAGCTTATATGGACCGCTCTCGAACTTCCTGGGTAGAACCAGTACTGACTGTGTTTTTAGAGGCATCAAATCGAGCTGGGATTCGAACTCGCAACCGCTGGCATGAGCGGCCAACGCTATATCCACTACACTACAGCTCCGCTATATTCTGTAATTGAAATGTATCGCATGATTATATTTACGAATGCATACCCGCAAACACCAGTGTCAACATTATGTTTAATGTACACACACGAGTGTAAATGTCCGTTAAATAGCAATGTAGGGAAAGCCACATTTGAGCATGTTGGTTGGTCAGTTGTTTACTGTGACTGAAAGTTTGAATGACGTCACAGTTTAGTAAGCGTTCAATTGCTATGAATTGTTAGACATGGAATTCCCAGGTTAATAGACCTGATTCGGAAGATATCAGGTCCTGGGATCGACTAGTAAAACTCCATTCATTTTATTTTTTGCTATTATTCATCCTTCTCAACAAGCACGTCATGAACTACCAAGGGATGGTGCTAACAACAAAAGTACTAAACTACAGAAAAAAAGAGGGCAATATATTGCATTCAGTATATTTAGATAAATCAAATATATAAATCTATCAAAGACAAATAATAATTATATTAATCATATTACCTGAAAAAAACCCTCACAAATTCAACATTTAAAATATGAAAACATACACACTGTTAATTTCAAACTATCTTCAAATATAAGTAGTAAGTTGCTACATAAAGTAATTTTTTTTTTTTTTTTTTTTTTTTTTTTGAATGGGGTTTAAAGCCATTTTCAACACATTTCAGGTTATATATGGCATATCCAGTTTTACTGGTGGAGGAAGACCTCAGACTGAGTCAGACTGAGTCAGACTGAGTAGAACCACCGTCCATCCGCAAGTAACTGGAAACTTTCTCACATAAAGTTTTTGGAGCGAGCGGGACTCGAACCTACGACCATAGCGGTGAGAGGTAAGTGATCTTGAGACGGCGCCTTAGACCACTCGGCCACGGAGGACCCTATTACATTAAGTAAAATATGTTTTTTAAAAATCGACAATATTTCTCAAATATTTCTGTTACACTTAGTTCTGTTAAAATAAATTATACATTTTTTAACACACAATGGCTTTAATTCGCTCTTCTGGCACGCAAGCATGCAGCGTCAGGCATTAATCAAATTTGATTGTAACAGAAATCTCAGCGAGAATATATTTACAAATGTCATCCAACAAAGCAATCCGCTTTCTGGAGAGGTGGGGGATATTAATGTTATGGCAAGACACCAACGAGTGTAATGTTTAGCATCACATTGCCAAATTTTCAGCCAATAACACTCTGATAGGATAAAATCAAGAATTGATCGGAGAACATAATCGTATTATATATCAAAGTACGTGTTTGTTTGGATCAATATCCGATACAAGGTGCATCATGCAAGAGAAAAGTTGACGGACAAACCGATGAGAAACAAAGATGGGAAGAGTAGTCAAGCCTTTGGCTCCAGCAAGTTAAAACAATATATGAAATAAAATCTCTATGTTCGGTTTTATTACATTATAATCAAATGATGGAAGAATCAAGAAATATAAAAAACACTATTTTTACAAGTTGCAACATCACACCGAGAAATAATTGGATGGCTCCATCTTTCAAATTTTCAAACTGCAATCGAAATAAAACAAACACTATACGGTATTTAAAAGAAACAATGTAAACCAAACACTTTGAATGTTTAAAGGATCAGCATAATACAGGTTAACTACAGCGTTCATGTTTTCTACCATGAGTCAATCATATCTCTAAATACTAGCGCAGTTTTTTACATCTAAAAATATGTTCTAATAAACTGTAGCATCCAATTTGTATAGCTCAGTGATTTATGATTTCATGTGTACCAATGCAACTAACATGAATAGAAAGGCACATTGTGAAACAGTAGAATACATTGTATAAGGATACAACTACAGCACGCAGTATAGTTACATTAAAAATACAGGACAGGAAAGGGATCCAATAAATAATCAAATGTTCATTCATGTTGAACTTTGTTCAAAGGGAATGTTAAAATACCAGTATTATTTCAAAAGTTCGTTTCACAATTTACGTTTCTCAAAATCGTGCGTATTAAACATGTTCGTCTATAAGAAAAGTAAATACACAATGATATAACAACTTGCATAATTAGGGCAGCAATTAAACTTGAAGGTCACGGTGTCAATGTTATAATATTAATTTTAGATTTAAAACGTTACAAAACATGCAAGTAGACAAATTGTTTTTAGACTTTCCGCAGTAATAGGTCAAACTTCATTTTGGTATAGATAAACACTGTTTTTGTCACTTGCTTCATTACAGTTCTCAAATCAGAACAATGAGCAGTTAAAATAGAAGGCACTAATCAGAGATATTCGTGGTCTGTGCTAGACCTGGGTAGCGCCTCCTCGTTTTTGTTGATCTAGTAGTTGATGATTAGCGTCTGAATCTAACGTATTTCTCGATGCCCGGTTGTCCTTTTCCTCTTCATCTGGGTGCTGAAGAGTTAAAGAGAAATGAACAAAATCATGACCCTTTTAACATCATACATGAGATATACTTACAACTAAATCATATGCACATATTTCGATCAATGTTCTTTCACGCCCAGTCATTATAAAACCTGAAAATATATAAACATTATGTGCCTTACAGCATTGGCCGGACAAGAACTATACATTTAAAAGTAGTTTGCTATGGCATGTAGTACGGACCCAGCTCTTCCGATAGGATCCGTTAAATAGCAATATTGGGAAAGCCACATTTGATCAACTGAAAGATGCATCAACTGAAAGTATGACTTACGTCACAGTTTAGTAAGAGTTCAAATGCTATAAATTGAGAGACAGTCAAAGAATTTTTCATTGGAGGAAGGGGTTAATAGACATGATTCGGGTTCTAATGCTTGTCCCATAAACACTAAAACAGATTAGAGTACTTAGTCTATAGGTGTTTTTCTCAGTATGGTAATGCGCAGAACTGAGTTCCGAAAAAGAAAAACTATAACGTTGTATAAAGCGTGGGAGTTACGGTAAAACGCTTATAACGTAGTATAGGAGACAGATACCGGAAATCTCCAGGTTCTGAAAAATGCCAATAACGTAGTACAATGAAAAGAACCTGGTTTAGTAAAAGCACCTATAGCGTTGTATAAAGATGTACTAGATGGAAGATACACCGCATATTACAAAATATACGTACACGCGAAAGTGCTAGATTCGAAGAAAAAAGCATATAACGCAGTTTATGTACAAGAGAAAGTGCCAGGTTCGCGAAAATGCTTATAATGGAGTATAAGAAGAAAGTGTTAGATTCGGTAAAGAATGCCTTTAACTTAGTATAAAACAAACGATTAGATTGGGGAAACCCATCTACGATAAATTTAAACCCAGGTTTGCTACGGAACCTAGACTCACTTAGCGGTGAGAAGGCATCATAATTTTTAATAAATCATATAAAATCATATATATCAAATGAGTAGTATTTACATGTATAAACAGCATGACAACACTCTAACGTAAACATAAGAAAGTAATCATAATAAATTTAAATATACATGATTAAATAGAAAATAATAAAATAAGAGAATGATATCAAGGAAACACTATAATGGTGTGGTAAGAATTCGACATCTCCATCACGAAGAAGTAACGTTGACATTGTTATACAAATGAGTTCTATAAACAAAGCTCAACTCAAAGTGAGTTCAAATAGTCAAGTATGCGGGCTACTTAAACACTTTCTGAAGGCAATCGCTGTTTAACATTGCATTACGTGTATTGTTTTTCCATTGTTATTTGTTTAAGATATACTGTTCTTTTTTTGTAAGAGTATTATGTTGTTTTTTGTCAATGTTATACAAATCATTAAATATCACGGATAGTGTTTTCTAATTGGCAACTTATAAAACAAAGAAATCAAATAAAAGCAAATACACCAAAATAAAGTTTATATTTCAAACAAACACTCTTTAAATGTATTACAGTAAATTAAACCATTCAATGATACCACTGTTTTGCAAAGACCTTTCTCCATTGCATTGTGTCTAGAATGACAAGTCAAACATTGCTAAATGTCTTTGTATATCATTTATGTTGTTGAATTAACAAAATATATAGTGTTGATTAATTGATAGTATTGTTTTATTTCATTTCAATGTTTATGTTTATCATATATAATGTTGCTCATCTGCGATTTTTATGTTCATGATTTCCGTATATATACATCTGTGATAATTGTTAGTTGTTAGCTTTGCTCTACATATATGTCACGTGATATAAATAAAAGTGTAACTGCACGGGGTAATGTCGCCGTATTTATATTGTTATTATGCAACTCATTGATTGTGCTTATTAGTTTGTAATTATGTAAGTGTCATTGTGCCTGATTTATGTTTTAGTCATGGGTAACTGCACCGGGTAATGTCGCCGTACTTATATTGTTAGTATGCAACTCATTGATTGTGCTTATTAATTTGTAATTATGTAAGTGTCATTGTGCCTGCTTTATGTTGTAGTCATGGGTAACTGCACCGGGTAATGTCGCCGTACTTATATTGTTAGTACGCAACTCATCGATTGTGCTTATTAATTTGTAATTATGTAAGTGTCATTGTGCCTGCTTTATGTTGTAGTCATGGGTAACTGCACCGGGTAATGTCGCCGTACTTATATTGTTAGTACGCAACTCATCGATTGTGCTTATTAATTTGTAATTATGTAAGTGTCATTGTGCCTGATTTATGTTTTAGTCATGGGTAACTGCACCGGGTAATGTCGCCGTACTTATATTGTTAGTACGCAACTCATTGATTGTGCTTATTAATTTGTAATTATGTAAGTGTCATTGTGACTGATTTATGTTTTAGTCATGGGTAACTGCACGGGGTAATGTCGCCGTACTTATATTGTTAGTACGCAACTCATCGATTGTGCTTATTAATCTGTAATTATGTAAATGTCATTGTGCCTGCTTTATGTTGTAGTCATGGGTAACTGCACGGGGTATAGTCGCCGTACTTATATTGTTAGTACGCAACTCGTCGATTGTGCTTATTAATTTGTAATTATGTAAGTGTCATTGTGCCTGTTTTATGTTGTAGTCATGGGTAACTACACGGGGTAATGTCGCCGTACTTATATTGTTAGTACGCAACTCACTGATTGTGCTTATTAATTTGTAATTATGTAAGTGTCATTGTGTCTACTTTATGTTGTAGTCATAGGACAAAGTTTTATACGACGTATTGCTCTTGACATGACTAACTTCTCACAGTGGTTCAGACGGGTTCGGGAGGACTGCGGGACAAGTATTCGGTGCTCATTTCATGTGTTTCTGTAAGAAACTCGTGCATCTGTTGTGTTTGTTCAACTCGGATGTAATGACTTATGATATATTACTATATATAAATTCAGCTATTTTGAAACTACGGCATTCTATTTTTAGATGGAACCTTCCGTATTAGGGGTGTTTGTAGTATGACAGCCGACTTATCTGTTACATTAACTATAAAATAAACTAGATATCAAAATTAAGTGTGTTGTACTTGTGTCTGTTCCGATAGCGTAGTGGTAATGGTTTGAACTGTCAACCCGAATGTCGCGAGTTAGAGCCTTATTTATGTTGACTTTTTTTTAAATTTATTTTCCATAAATGTACCCCAGTGTACTGTTTCACTGCGTTTTTTAATTTGGTAAGTGTTGGAAGCAACATCTTCTATATATACATTGCCTGTATACAGATCTCACTTAAGAATTACCCCCCCCCACCCCCCCCCCCCCCCCCCCCCCCCCCCCACTCTAAGAAATTAGAGCTGTGTAAAGCGGTTTGGTTTTTTGTTGTTTTCTTTTTGTTAAAATATATAAAATGTCTTTGTGCATATGGGAACATTTTTATTATTTCTCCCAAGTTTGGATGACATTGGGAACTGTTTGGTCAAACCATCGAAATTGTGAAAAAGCAACCTGGTCAACCTCAAGATTTTTTCCGCATAATTAACCCAACAGAGGACAATCTATGGGAACAATGCACTTTTAGAACCAGTGATAATGTATCCAGTGTTCAAGAAGCGCATGTCTCTATATGTAGAACATTACAAAAGTAATTGTTGTGCGAGACTTATAGCGTAGCGTCTCACCACACCAAGTCAAATTTATCTAAAACAATTACGTCTGATTGTGGCTTCCGAGGAGCCTCCGATGCCGGTGCCGACTTGCTGCTGCGGATGACAGCTGAAGTAATATGTACGAAATCATTGTAAGTAAATTTTCTCCGCGAACGTTGATTTTAACAAAAAATCGTTGCATTTTATTAATTTTGTAGTTAATTTTTAACGGACAATAGTATAACACAGTTAATTTTATATATCAAGACACTCTGATACTTTTATGGCAAATAAAAATGCAAATAAAAATTCAACATAGGTACGTCTCGAACTCGCGACATTTGGGTTGACAGTTAAAACCGTTACCACTACGCTATCGGAACAGACAGTAATACAACCCACTTTACATTGTTATCTAGTTTATTTTACAGTTTATGTAACAGATAAATCTACTATCATACTACAAACACCCCTAACATGGAAGGTTTCATCTAAAAATAGAATGACGTAGTTTCAAAATAGCTGAATCGGTTTATAGCCGTTATCGTTGGCTAATGCTCTAGACGACATTACAGTTCTGTTTATGGACAGTTATGGTGTATCTCATGTCGTAATTTGTGAACTTTTTACACGCCTTTAGCCGCGGAATTTTCAGTTCGGTCATACGAAGAAAGAAAACGGTTGATCAACCACTATCTCCTTACGCTTTTTGAAGTACATGCCGACGTCTTATATTGGCGTTACTCTATAGTGACTGCTTCGCTTAAGGATATACTAGCACTTTATTAACAAGTTGATACCCAGAAATTGGTTCTTGATTGGTAGTTTTAATTATAAAAAAAGGTTGACATCAAGCATTATTTATAATTGCTTATTCCAGTGGCCCTATGTGTTGTTATTGAGACGTTTGTCACTTTTCATTACATTTCGTCCAAGATAAGAAAGAAAATAAATGCACCCAAAACAAGTACAGCATTCTTGTCAACTATAATCAAAACAAACTCCTCGCGTGCATACCTTCTACCTATCGGTTCCAACACCTGCCCTTCATGTCCTTCACCTTTTTAAGATAATTAACATGTCTAAATATGTTGTTGTACCTCAGTCAAATCAATTTTGGTTCTTTAAAACTATTTCAGATATTTATATAGTGCTATACTCATATATTTTATATGCATATAGCTGCATATTGATATTACATAAATATATGTATGTGACTGCATATTAATATTCATACATACATATGCGTATTAATATATATCAGTATATGTATATAATATAATTGCATATTAATATATGAATAAAGTTGCATATCGATATATATGCATATTGTTGCATATAAATATAATTACTATATGCATACTAACATACGTAAATAGAGCTAGATATTTAGCATTGCTGTGTACAAGATGAACTCGTATTAGACAGGTGTATTGAAGATTTAGATAGAACTTCCTATCAACCAAAGTAAGTACGCATACACCAACACATACGTTAATCAACGTCCAATTCGTGAAGGATAAAAACCAAACAAATTCAAACAAGGTGTTGACGTGGTCATGTTGTCAGTAAGACATTTTAATATGTTGTTGAACACGTTCAGAGAAGAACTATATTGTGATGCAGTATAACATATATCTAAGGCACATGTCTACCTGTTCGGGGAAACCATTCGGTCCACTTTTAAAGGCTCATTAAATTTCCGAAACGACCGATTTTTGTTTATAATTTCAGTCTATTCAAGTATTCAAGTAGATGGGTAACGTGTTTATTTGACCTCTGAGAAAGTATTCAAACAAAGATATAAATAAAAGATGCATTCTTTTCAATAATTGCGAACGGGTGTTTGTTTACAAATCAATCTTAGTTTCTTTCTGATAAACACATTCAGCATGCAACGTGGACGGCGATAAACGGTAATTTATGCGCACATCGATTGATATATTTCCGAACATTGGCGGGGGGAGGGGGGAACAGTCGGAAAACAACCGAGTCATTTCGGAATGTCAAAAATGTAAACAATAGTTAAACGCTTGGTTCGTTCTTTCAAGATATACACATTTCAATGTAAGTTATTTATTTACTTACTTTTTAAAAACAGTCACTAAGAGGTGTATATGAGTGGTTTAAACAATACTATAAACACATTTAATTAATTTTGTCATTATCAAAATGTGTAAATTTTGGAGTTTAATGAGGCTTTAAAGACTTTAGGAATAAAATTGATCATTAAATCATTAAATACGTGGTTATCCTTAAACATGTGTTACAACGTCTTAAACCTACGTTTGGACATACAGAAAAAATGACAATAGGAGATTAATAAAACAAGCGGATACATTGTTCACAACGAAAACGTATCGAACTGACGGACGGACAGACGATTAACATTTCTCCATGTAAAATTATAATATTATATAGTATTAGGATTAAATACTGATAGAACTGAAACACTACGAATTCATCAGATAAGCGGTTTGGGGCGGACCATTGGTAAACCTAATACATAGGATTACAGCATCATGTAGATTGTGGTTACGGACATCAGGTTGTATGGTGTTATCATGACCAGTATTCTAAACCAGTTTCCGTTTATAGGGGTCATTTGCTGTGAACAAATGTTTAGAACAAATTATCAAAAAGGAAAATCAAACTAGACAAACTAACAATAATCAAAACAATAAAATAAAACTTTGACGATGACTCATGAAAAGGTTTTTCTATTTGTGGTTTAAGGCTATGAGTGCACCTCTGGCGACAATAACATTTAAGAATTCATCTGTGAGAGATCATTCCCATGTCATTGTAAGTTTATTCCTATGCACCAGAAAGTATATTATAAAACCTTTCTTATGTATTTTATCATTTGAGAGGTTGTGATTCTTAACTTATCTTGCAACAAAATGGTTAGTTAAAGAAAATTATAACTGTTATATCAAATAATTTGGAAAAGAAGATGGCATTCATGCTTGGTAAGAATGTTGTTTTTATAAGTATGATTCAATGTATGAGTCTCCTGATAATATCGTAACAGATGGTCCAACCTTCAAGTACGTAAAACAAGAGTATCACGGTATGGAATTAGAAATTTTAAAACTAAAGGAAATGTATCCCTATAATTGCATGGAGCCTTCGATCATTTGAACGAAACTGAGTTCTAAGGAATGTTATTGTATTTACATCTGGAATGATGAAATGCGGGAAGCATTAAGATTCAACACCATGGGAGGTTAACATCACCAGTACATGTTTATCAATATTGATGCGTTATTACTATTTGATATGCTCAAAATGTGTAGGAATATTTATAGGCAAAGCCATGGTAGATGACCATGACAAGTACATATTTATCAATATTGATGCCTTATTACTATTTAATATGCTCAAAATGTGTGAGAATATTTAAATGCAACACCATGGGAGGTTACCATGACCAGTACATGTATATCAAGACTGATGTCTTCCTACAAGCTGATATGCTCAAAACGTGTAGAAATATTTAGAAACAACACCATGGGATGTTACCATGACCAGTACGTGTATATCAAGACTGATGACTTCCTTCAAGCTGATATGCTCAAAACGTGTGGGAAACAATAAGATGCAATACCATGGGAGGTTACCATAACCAGTACATGTGTAGCAAGACTGATGTCTTCCTACAAGCTGATATGCTCAAAACGTGTGGAAATATTTAGATGCAACACCATGGGAGGTTACCATGACCAGTACATGTATATCAAGACTGATGTCTTCCTACAAGCTGATATACTCAAAACGTGTGGAAATATTTAGATGCATTACCATGGGAGGTTACCATGACCAGTACATGTATATCAAGACTGATGTCTTCCTACAAGCTGATATACTCAAAACGTGTGGAAATATTCAGATGCAACACCATGGGAGGTTACCATGACCAGTACATGTATATCAAGACTGATGTCTTGCTACTAATTGAAAAGCTCAAAACGTGTGGGAAACAATTAGATGCAACACCATGGGAGATTACCATGACCAGTACATGGATATCAAGACTGATAACTTGCTACTAGTTGATATGTTCAAAATGTGCGGGAAACATTAAGATGAAACATCATGGGTGATTGCCGTGACCAGTACATGAATATCAAGATTGATGCATTGCTACTAGTTGATGAATTTGAACACTTTAAACTTGTAAAACTTGTTATAAATTAGAATCGTGTTATTAATCTTCCAGTCCTTGTCTTAGATGCTATTTGAAAGCTGGCAGGTGTCAATCAAGACTTGATACGTTATATTGATACTTCTTTGGACATATGCAACGGTTAGTATTAAACCGACATAAATTTCAGCAATAGATTTTAATTAAATCATGAATTGCAAAACAAGCAATATGGCGGAACTCTGGAATATTATATGCATGTTGACATACATGCAAGTGCATTATCGGAATTTTCCAGACTAAAGTTCCTTCCGCTTCCGTTGAAGAGTTATAAGGTGTTTTAGCGGGAACTAGTCAATACTTCGCGCCGTTTAGAATATATATTTGATTACACTAGGTAATATTCAGAATAGAGGTAAGTATACGGAATTATCTAAAGGGGATTATACACAGAAACAGACATCAGTTGGTTTTAACCATTTACTTCATAACACCTCTAATATAGACGCCTTTTGACACCTCTAATACAGACGCCTTTTGACACCTCTAATATAGACGCCTTTGGACACCTCTAATATCGACGCCTTTGGACACCTCTAATATAGACGCCTTTGGACACCTCTAATAAAGAATGCTTTTGAATTATTTGGTGAATTATGTTTATATTATCATAAAGAGTGGAAAACAGTGCAGGAAGTGTTCAGATTGCTCGTTACGAGCAATCTGAACTCTTCCTGCACTGTTTTTAAAGGCCTTCTGTGATTGGTGTGGGAAAACGTGTATTTATGGAGTAAATGGTTAATGGAAGGGGTGCAGCATTAGTTCCAACTCATGGAAGAAGACATTCATGGTGTCACAATTGTGTAACCGTATAATTTTTATCTGATATATAAGTAGTTAACATAAGGAAATAACCTATTGATCTACCCCGTTGCCGAGGTTGAAAGGTTAATTGCTTTAATAACTTCATTAGCATCACTATAAACACAACTGTGTTTAAAATCTTTCTAAAATGTTATTTACATATCCAGACGATGATTCATAAATCTATGGACGTATCACAATTAATAAAAGCACAAATATGTTCTATTTTGAAAATAATGTTAACTATGCATATACAGTCAAACCTGTATAAATGGTCACCTTTATAAAGCAGCCACCTGTCTTAAGCAGCCACATTTGCTTTTTCCCATTGCTATGCTTTCAGAGCAATTTAACCTGTTTTAAGCAACCACCTGTCTTTAAATGCCACTTTTTCTCCTTCCCTTAACTGGCTGCTTAAGACAGATTTGACCGTTAATCCCTTTGCTTAAATCATAAGTCAAGTTGGATTTATGCCTATATACATTTATCAAATGTGGTTAGAATTAAACTTATGCATTTCATTCTACTTCTGGTTATCTATTGCAATATCTTTGTATACGTACCGCTTCAGCCCATTTGTAAATGCAGAATTCCACGATGGAAACCAGACCACCTGCAACGATTCCAACTGCCAGTATAAGTATAGCTCCTGAAAATGTTCCTAGATCCATTTGGTAAAATGTTGGAAACACATAATAATCTTTTTCGGAGGTTTCCAACACATTTTTCTTGCACACTGATTTGAACCAACGAGTATCCAATACTGCCAGTTGACCTTTTTCTTGAAGTTTCAACAATGCGATATTTATATCCTTTGCAAATGGTGAATCGTTTCTAAATGCAAATGCGAGATGTTTATTAATAGTGTCGTCAGTTACCATGTACAAGTTGCAGGGTCGGCGGTTAACGACGTATTTTGCAGTTGCCGATTCCATAATTAAGGCAAAGTTTTCCCTTTCTCTTACTAATTTCAGTCCCTCAGTATTACTACGTATAGAAATGTTGAACTTTGCGGCTTTCTCATAGATTTGATGGTCCAGTTCTCGGGCGGAATTCTTATAGAAATGATCTGTAGAACCACTGGCAAGATATCCCACGTCCATGTCGTCGTCACTGGCTAGGTCGCTTGAAAATAGATTTTAAAACTTTTTCTGAGTTATGTGATTAAACGAATCTTATATTCGTGCTCATTTATTAAACTCATTGGGGAAAATGATATAATGCTCGGCAGAGCCTCGCATAATATTTTTTGCCAACTCGTTTAATACTTTTAATAATAAATAAGCACTCATTTAAGATCCTCTATTTAAGGAAATAGAAAAAATATCTTGTACTCGTCTATAATGATTGATTTAATTACTTTATAAAATGAACTATTGTTTTGTTGTTTATATTGTATATGTATTTTATTTGTATCATTTTGTAATGTTGTGTATATATTTCTGTCTTTGCTATGTTTCATGTAATCATGAATAATTTGTAAATGGCCAAATGCGCTATATTGCCGATTTGCTAATAAAACTTGAACTATAAAAAGAACCAGTTAAAAAAATTATTGTAATCGTGTAGTTAAGTTTGCCACTTTAATTTGATTTCGAATTTGTAATTTATTATACCATCGCAATATGTTAGTGTTGTTGCAACACCATAGGAACACCATGCTATGGAAAAAATGTGGTATTAAACATGTGATGACAATTAATCATCAGGAAATACCACTTAGATATAACAAAATACATTTTAACAACATGTACAAATACTATCCGAATTGGAAAATCGGTAAATAAAGTCATTTGAACAAACAAACAAACAAAAAACATTTGAAATTCTTTGTCAAACGTTGTTATTGAAATTTAATAAAACGAAGGGGTTTAACGTCATTTTCAACACATTTCAGGTTATATATGACATATCCAGTTAAATTGTTGAAGGAAAACCCCATAATGAATCTGAGTCGAACCACCGTCCGTCCGCAAGTACCTGGCAAACTTTCTCACATAGAGTAAAGCGTAAGTGATCTTGAGACGGTGCCCTAGGACAACACCGTACGTAAGATTTTCAAACATGCTTGGCATCGTATGATTCTGTGAGCAAAATAATGGGAATATAAAGAAACTATTGATTGTAAAGTATCATTACCCAAAAACTCTATATGTGTCAATTACTTACAGGAGCCTGGGCTTAGTTCTACTAGGATCATTCTAGGTCTCGCTCCACCAATAAAACTGAATGTGATTTAAAACGTGTAATAGGTTTCTCTTTTTTTTTAATGAGGTTTAGTGCCATTTCAACAAATTTCAGGTTATACATGGCATATCCAGTTTTACTGGTGGAGGAAAACCTCAGACTGAGTCATCATGAGTATAACCACCGTCCTTTCACAAGTAACTGGAAACTTTTTCACATAAAGTTTTGGAGCGAGCGGGACCCGAACCTACGACCTTAGAGGTGAGTGATCTTTGAGACGGCGCCTTAGACCATTCGGCCACAGATGACCCTGTAATAGGTTCTGATAACTTTGGTGGTACCATTAAAACAACACTTATAAAAAAATCGCAACAGATATTTGTCCCTTTAAAATTATGCAACGTCTTCCAAAAATGTACATATTTATTATCCTCTGATAGGTGTAAAGCGTATATACAGTCAAACCTGTCTTAAGCTGCCAGTCAAGAGAGGGAACAAAGGTGACATTTTAAGACTGGCTGTTGCTAAATACAGGTTAGGTTGGTCTGAGAGCATAGAAATTGGGTATAGTCAATAAGGCTGCTTAAGAAAAGTTGCTTTTTAATAGAGGTGACCACTAACACAGGTTTGATTGTGAATGGTTCATGAGTTACACAATAGCTCGTGCAATGAAACTTCATGATAAAATAGTCTATCGAAGAACGTGATACCTTCCGAATCAGGTAATTAACCACCAATGAAAAAAGCAGGGAATTCTATGCCTATCCCACAACTCATCGCAATTGAACGCTAACTAAACTGTAACGTCATTCAAACTTTCCCTGAAGCAATTGACCAATCATCGTGCTCGTTACAATTGTTATTTAATGGACCCAATCGGGAGAGCTGGGATCGTTCCCGAGACTAATATAATAATAAAATGTTAGGTTAAAATTGCATTTTACTAATGTTTACGTATCAAATCAATATTTGTATCTATGAAAGTATAATAATTCGCTGTTGGAACGACATTCCCTTAAAACGTTTCGTTTCCATTAACAATTTAACTAGTTATCCCCAAGCAATACTATCTGACACTTCATAGTTAAAAATTATTTACATATTTGTAAAAGCCAATGAAGTATTGCTAGTTTTGAAAAACGAGTACAAGTTCATGAAACATAGAAATTGATATCTCTTTGGATTTGTTTAAAAATTGATATTGGCATACAAAATAAAACATGGTATGACACCAAACTACTTAATAGATTTATTTCCCGATACAGTTAGTAGTAGAACAACATACGATCTTAGAAACTCACAAGATCTTGATATCATTACCAGACGAACTGAGCTCTTTGCAAATTCTTTCATTCCATCAACAGTTTCGTTGTGGAATAAACTATCAGTTGCTTTAAGGGAAGCACCATCATTATCAATATTTAAACGAAACCTTATAAATACTTGTTTTCATCCAGTTATAGTTCCAAAACACTTTAACTATGGTATACGAATATTATCTGCACAGCATGCAAGACTAAGAAATAATTGTAGTAACTTAAATCATGATCTTTACGTTAATCATATAGAAAATTATCCAACATGTATCTGTACGCATGGAGTGGAAGATGCTGAACATTACTTTTTTAACTGCATTCTTTTTGTACAACAAAGAATTAAATTATTTCAAAACACAAGGTTGTTCCATCCACTCAATGTCAAAAAGCTGTTATATGGATCAGACGATCATTCATGTGAAGATAACATAAATCTCTTCGAAAGTGTTCAAACTTTCATTCACGAATCCAGAAGATTCCAATAATTAATTTCGTTATAGTATTTTGTTTTTCTCCCCTGACTCTGTAACAGCTACCACACCATAACCGATCGCGTGAATATCAGTGACCAACAAGATAATACTTTATATACATTTATGTGTGTGTGTGTGTGTGTGTGTGTGTGTGTGTGTGTGTGTGTGTGTGTGTGTGTGTGTGTGTGTATTTTCTAATAATTTAATATTTAATTTCATTTAAAAAAAAAAAAAAGCAAAAAATAAAATGATTTTCGCTTTTCAGTAAATACCTCAACATACATTCATATGTGTGTGCGTGTATGTATGTTTGCATGTGAATGTCTGTGTATATATGTGTGTGCGGGCGTGTGTGCGTATGTGTGCGTGCGTGTGTGTGTGTGTGTGTGTGTGTGTGTGTGTGTGTGTGTGTGCGTGTGTCCGTGTGTGTTTGCGTGAGTACGCATGTATACTTTCTCATTAACTACACTTTATGTCATTCATATTTACTTGCCGGGAATGTAATATATCTTAACCATCGTTAAAAATTGCAAAATATAGTTGAAAGGGAATGGCCGAATCTAATGTTGAGAGAACTTGTGGCCAGACCCTTTTGCCTTAAATTGTATTTGACTTATATGCATGATAAATATTGTAATATGTGTTTATTTGGCAATAAAATATGTTTAAACTAAAAAAATTTGTTTACTATTATACCGATAACTGTGAAAATAACATTTGTTAGACGTTTTATCATAAAGTACCACAATATATACGAAATGCAATACCTTTTAGTCCTTAAGTTTAGTTTATATTACTTTATATAACTTTATTTTAACTCTATTGCGAAGTAAGCTCAGAGCTTCCATGTATATAAACTGCTCTCGGTGTGGAGCTGGGGATTGAGCCCGCAACCTCTTCTGAACGGTAAACACTCTATCCACTGCACTACTGCCCTGTTTGTAGTGCAGTAATTTATAACAGTTATATTCCTTTCAACATACACATATTTGAATATTTGTATCGTATAGATATATTGAAGATCTTACATTCTTGTTCGTTTATTATTTAATTTATTAAACGAGTTTTCCAAAACATATAGTACAGCATGCGGGACTCATCGGGATGCAAAATTAAGGAATATAGTTTCGTTAAAGCGGCATAACAAAAAAGTTCTTCATTTTTAATTTAATAGATAACTGGTATAATTGTAATATTTAGCACTGATACACTGCGACTATCTGCATCATATCTGATGCAAAATACCGATCTTTATCGCCAAAAACATGTAAATAAACTCGCTATTATCGCCAATAGTTTAATTACACCTGATCTTTGGAATAACGTTAATGATTTAGTATGTTTGATCTTAGTTATATCCGTAAACGTCTGGAATTGTCCAGGCATCATCGATTAAAACCGGGTAAAGTTTTATACTGCCGATCTTATTATATTCTATTTTGTCCATTACTCTTAGCCTACAATTGTTTATATGCATGTGTATCTTTGCACAGATTTAGCGATCGTTCTTATACCAAAGGATGATGAAATTTGACCGAATATATACGATTGAATCGAAATTTTACGATAGTTTTCGTCAGCGAAGCAGCAAATTTGCATATTAGTATTACTGATTTATTCACGTGTAAGAGATGTGTCGGCTGTTATAAATCCACGACGGGAGGTGATGCCAAGTCACGACACTGTTTCATACATAAGTTGTTTATTTCCTTATAAAATAAACACCATTACTTACAGGCTAGGCCGCTTTAGCCATTACTGAGTATATTCATTGTAAAAAGGTTGTAGCATATCTGTGCGGGGATTCTGAATATTTCCTTAAATGTTTTAGATCTACCAACGCATATACACTCAAATGTGTTTTGTGACATGTTCTTCTTCACAAGCGTCAACATTAGTTGTTACACAATGACATTATCAATATCGCAGCATGCAGGTATTTCATGTAAATAAAAAGATAAGCTGTCTTACTTCATACTTTGGATCTTTGCATACGACACCACCTCATTTACATCCGGGCCAACCCGGAGGAAGTTGGTTAAACTCGCTGTGTAGGTCAGGATAAAAATGAGGACGAAGAACCACCAGGCCGTCACAGCTATTCTTCCGCCCGTGGAACGAGGAGCCCTGACGTACCCTGCATATTATAGATATACCCAATGTTTCAAAGGCCTAAATTCAAATTTTGAAACTGAAACAACCTCGGAAACTGCACTTAGTCTGTCTTTAAACTATTCTGTAGTTTCCGTATACGTCACAAAGTGTGCAAATGTTTTCTTTTATACTTCAGAGGCTTTATTAGATATATACAACTTAGAACTTCGCTGGCTCGAACACGGTTGGCTCGGACACCATATATACCTCGAACCACGTATCTGGTCCCGAACGAATTCCTATTTTGATGAAAATACATGTACATGTATGACATGATGTTGAACAATACTTGGCTCGAACAACTCTTAACTCGAACTAGTTTGCCCAATCCCGCCGGATTCAAGCTATCGAAGTTTTACTATACAATATATATATATTTATATATATATATTATTCCTATTGCCAACACCATAATCAAAGTACGGTAAGCACTGATAACCGGGCTTAAATAAATTTTCATAAACGCCTTTCTTATTGGTATATATTATCGTAGCGTTATTTAACATTTATAAAATGACATAATGCAATGTCCACAACATTAAATTGATCAATTTGTTGCTACTTGCACATATGAATTACATGAAGAAATCAATTCAAGGAATGAAAAGTAGTCCCTGTCGTACGGTGTTCCGTTTGGACCATCGTATTTTTATTTTTCCTCCAAACCACGATGATGAAAGTCGAAACTACGATGATGAAAACACGAATCTACGATGGTGAAAGTTGAAAGTCGAAACTACGATGGTGAAAGTCGAAATCACGATGGTGAAAATACGAAACTACAATGGTGAAAACACGAAATCAAGAAACTACGATGGTGAAAACGCGATGTAGTTTCGCGTTTTCACCATCGTGGTTTCGACTTTCACAATCGTAGTTTCGAATTTCGACTTTCATCAACATAGTTCCGACGTTCACCATCGTGGTTTCGACTTTCATCATCGTACTTTCGACTTTCATCGTCGTAGTTTCGAGCTTCTTCATCGTGGTTTCGACTTTCACCATCGTGGTATGAGGTTCAGAAATAAAAAACGCGATGGTCCAAATGGAACACCGTACTGTCGCGTATGATCATCTTGGCGGTGATCAAGACTGCAAAACTCGATCACGACGGCAGAAGCAGGACTGTGGCTTAAGCATAAAGTCCGGCTTAGGAGAAAATGTATAACCAACAGTGGACATCGGATTCGAAGGAACCAGCTAGCGTTCCAGCATTTTACGGCGTACCAACACATTATAGGTTTTTCGACGCCAACAGGAAGGAAGATTCCAGGTTCACTCTACATGTACAAAAAACAACATATTAACATACAGATTTAAAAAAAAAAATACACCAACAAATGAATATGCAGAATGAACCGAGAACCTTGATACCTGCAGAACTGATCAATATATATAATTACCATAATACACTGAACGGAACAGCTGATCCGCCACTTTTGTATTTCCGAGATCTTCGTCAAAATATTGTTATTAAAATGTGCATATAACATTAATAGACAATATGTATTTTTTTTTACATAGTCTATATGTTCTTTTTTATTCACGTCCAAATTTCAAGGAAATTACTTTGATAATTTTTTGAGAAAATACATAAAGTGTCAGGTGACGGGTTAGCTGTTCCGTTCAGTAGATGTGCCCGTAGACCTTGTCGTACTGTAATAATTTTACCGATGAAAATACAGCAAACAAACCTTGCCAAGCCAGTGTACTGATAACAAACCAAAACGAGTTGAGGCAGGTGAATGATTCGGCCTCTCTCAGCGTCGCCTCCTTATCCTTTGCCATCCGCCGCCATTCGTAAGGATTGAAGTGAGATATGATGTAAAGTACAGTGCTGGTTACCAGAAAGGCTAAAACGGTCATTAACCAAACCGGAAACTCCATGGGAATCAGCAATTTTGTTAAGCTCTCCTTCAGTGTTGGTTTTTCTTCTGGTGGTCTCTTCATCACGATGGCTAAACGCATTGATATGATTGGATATGAAAAGTCTACAAACTGCGATCTCGTAGCAGCCATTGTCAACGGTCCTGCGATATCTGCATCCTGAATAATGTTACACTAATAAATATATAACAGGCTTCTGTTTCACCAACATTTTACTTAATTACTTAAAAACTTAACTTAGTTTTGACTGGTTATTTATCTATTATATAATCAATATCATTGACACAATATGCAGTTTAACTGGAACCAATCTAAAATCATGATCACCTGGCTGCTTTTCTTAGATTTAAGTTTTTAAGTATTTAAGTATATGTTGGTTAAACAGGAGCCAGATAACACTGTTGTTTAAGCGGGGCGGAAGAGTAGTGGACAAAGTGCTGAATGCTCATGTCATAGGTACGGGTCCGATCCCCAGCTCGATTCGATATCTCTAAAAAAACAACTCTCAGTACTGGTTCTACCCAGGAAGTGAACTCAAGAGCGATTCATATAAGCTCTCAGCTTTCTTTGCAATGATCAAAATGAATTAGAAAAAAACTAATAGCGTTGTATATTGGGCATAAACGGCGTAATCAGAAAAAAATATAACTGAAAAAAAAAAAACATGTTAAAAGTGCTGTTTTATCTAATTTTTACATGGGAGTAACGCAAGCGCATTACAAGTTTTGCATGAAATCCAATTCTATTGATGGAGAAGATACTCAGTGCGAATCTCGATATAACCATCGTCCTCTCCGGCAAACTGTTTCACACAAAGGATTGGACAGAGCTACGCGGTCTCAGCGGTGACGTATAAGGGATGGTGAGACAGGGCAATTAACCATCCCGTCACTGAGTCCGAGTGAGAATATTCTGTTTTAATTAAAGTTGCAGTTTGAATATTTCCATTTGAAGTGTAATTGTAAACTATTTCCCGCTGTAACTTTATAATTGCACGCATTCTATTGTAGGTACACTGAACATAAATGAATGCGCCATTGGCGGTTTATTCTATATTGTATTCGTCACTGCTGTTCCTCAAATATGTTGGTCTAAATTCTTAAATCGAATATTCAAGTTGAATTTCTTAGAATATCTTTTCTGAAAGTTGTGACAAATATATTTGTAAACTTTGAATGCTGAATTTAATGAAGAAGGCATGAAGACAGTTTTATCGTTTCGTTTGTATATTATTTCCTGCTAAGCTATCTTAGGCCTAATATGGATTTATTGACTTTTGGGGTACCCCGTTGCGCCGCCTCAAGATCACTTACCTCTCACCGCTAAGGTCGTAGGCTCGAGTCCCGCCCGCTCAAAAAACTTTATGTGAGAAAGTTTGCCAGTTACTCGAGGACAGTGGTTCTACTCGGTCTGACTCAGTCTGAGGTCTTCTCCACCAGTAAAACTGGGTATGCCACATATATATATATATATAACCTAAATGTGTTGAAAATGGCCTTAAATCCCATTCAAAAGAAAATGTATTGACTTCTGATTTATACGACACACAGTTATAATGTTCTTTACGTACACCATTAAGTAGCTCTCCCATCATTCCTGTCCAGCCACTGGGTCCCAGAGTCCCATAAAATCCGTCCGATACGAGCTTCATAGAGAAGGTATGCCCGGAGTAGCCAGCCACCAGTTTCAGTAAGTCCGGTATGTATCCAATGAACTCGCCATCGTCATCTACCTCAAGAAATCCTGCCTCCTGCCAATTGAAAAACACATATATACAATGTAATTTTATAAGTATTGGATAAAAGAATATACAAGCGCATGCGTGTGTGCGTACGTACGTACCTACGTACGTGGGTGTCTGTACGTGGGTACGTTTGTGTTTGTGTGTGCGTGCGTGCATTATGTATTAGTCCACGTCTGTAAACCTCTAGAACTTTATCTGGTGGATCAAAACGAAATAGGTGTATAAAAATATTGCATACTCATTTAAACTCTAAATAAATTCCGGCCTTCATTTAATATACATACATGTGTGTATATTTAATATAAATCAGAAGTTGGATAGGAACATATTTGGTGACATTGTTACTGTAATTCTCGTTCATATATTCAGCAATTTATAAACTCCCGCTCGCCAGAACAGTGAGACGGATTCTATATGTGCGTGTAAAGCTCGACACGCTCTGGGTGGGGGGGGGGGGGGGGGTACTTTGCAAGATATGGAGGTGTGCAGAAGACATGTAAAATAGTCATAATTATACTAATAATCATTTTTGTTTCCGCAAATGAAAAGTTTCCAGTGGTATTTCATCTGATATATAGTTAAGTTTGTTTTGATATTTGAATCCATTGTCGCTGTTATATCTTGACATTTTTGTTGTTTTATATTTATGTATTCTTTATACTCATGGAAACAGCATTGGAAGACATTTTTTTACTTTATACACCATCCCCCCTCCCCCCCGCAAAAAAATTATATATAAGATATTTCGGTTGACACCACAGCTAGTCTACTTTAAATAGGCTTCACTTATATCCCTGATTACATATTAGGCAATATAACTGCAGTTTTATATCATTTATATAACTATGCACTGTGGTGAAACCATGTGACTTTATGCTATATTCTATGATGTAGTGCATAAAACTCAGAGGAAAAATGTCCGTTTCAGATAACATATTTGGAGATAACTTTCTTAGTAATTTATAAACATTCACGCAACAAAGACGAACGCGGCTGTCTCTGTATAGAGGCGAACCACATGTATATAAAGAGACAATGTAAAACTTATATTTTTTTGGCAAAAAGTGCATCGGCGTTTTGTGCTCTCAGTTGAGACAATTATGGTGTGGAGTACGGTAATTTATATAAAAAAAAACGCTGATAAGGCGTTCGTGTTTGTTTCGTGAGTGTTCATGAAATATTCAGAAAGTTATTAGCAAAAATGTTACTTAAAGCGGGCACTTTTCCTCCCATTGATTGCCGAATGAAACGCTCGCTGTTTGTGTTAATTCGAAAATGTAGGTTCGGGAAATTGGAAAACTTAGTTAGATTTCTGATATGTTCAGTAAGAAGGCAATACATTGAGATTTAGAAAAGAATGTGGTGTGTTAGATATTTCTGTTGTGTATCTGTATAAATAATCTCCTGCATACAATACATAGTCCATATCAATACTTTTCCTACAGTAGCTATCAAACGGTTTTATAATGCATTTGCAAAAAAAACTAGACAACATTGTACCCACTGTCTTCCCTGTGAAAATTTACTGAAAATTTGATGACCCTGGTGAAAATTGCCATTTACAGGGAATTTTGTAAACTGGTAACGTGGTGGTCCAGGATTCCTTTCCTCATCTCCACATAAAAGATATCAACATGAACAACCTATATGAAAGCTTGACAAACAAACCTTCATATTCTGACGTTTGACTTTTGATAGAGTATTGATCGACACATGCTTCCCAGAAAAACTACCAATTTTATATCTCCATTGCTCAATATATATCCCCATTATTTCATCAAAAAATGAATGTTCCGCTTTAAAGTGCCTTTTAATAATCTGCAATCACCAGCAATAAATGAATTATTGTTTATTTAAAAAAATAGCTAAATTTTCTTAAAAACAAGAGCTGTCAGAAGACAACAAAGCTCGCCGATGGGATAAAACTCACCATCAATGCAAAGATTGAGATTGGAGACAAACACTAAAACTTAAACGCATCTAAACGCAAAAGTTTAACCTGGGTGTCTAGACGAAAAACTAAAACTTAAAGGGCCATAACTCTGCCAAAATGCAACCTAGAGTTATGGTTCTTGTCTTTGTGTGTGTTCAATGATGATGGTGAACACACATGCGAAGTTTCATTCATATCCAATGAGTGGTTGCATAGATATCTTACTGATAAAAAACTTTAACCTGAAATATTTAGTAAAAAAGGGGCCATAACTGTGCCAAAATGAAACCCAGAGTTATGGTTTTTGATAGTGAACCACACATGCAAAGTTTCATTCATATCCAATGAGTGGTTGCATAGATATCTTAACTGATAAAAAACTTTAACCTGAAAAATTAAGTCCAAAAAGGGCCATAACTGTGCCAAAATGCAATCCATAGTTACGGTTCTTGTCTCTGTGTGTTCCATGCATGATGGTGAACATAATGTAAAGTTTCAATCACATCCAATAAGTGGTTGCATAGATATCTCAAACTTAAAACGCAACTAAATGCAAAGTTTAACTCAATATTGACTTAACTGTTTTCAATATTGACATGGAATCGCCAGAAGATTTGAAGAGCCTTACACGGTGAGTACATGCATGTGAACCTTTTCTCATAGATTTCTGTTATTGCTTTATTTTCCATGAACGCCTCAGCGACTCGAATCAGAATGGCGCGCTTTGGGGCGTGGTCAATTTGAAAAAAAAAATAAAGCCGAGAATATCCGAACATGCTACTTCCGTTGCCATAATTGTTGGTGGACAAAAAATATGCTGTTAATGCCGAACATTAACATTTTAACATCGTTTTTGCTTTATTTATCGGATCGATCTTGAAGATAAATCATTCTGCGATAGAACGAGACCAGGTTTGTTAAAATTGATGGCCTTTTGACTTAGAAAATCTAATTTCGATCGGGGAAGGGGTCAACGTTTGTTCCTTTCCTTATCTCTTTATATACGCCAGAGGACCCCCACCCCCATCATTATTATCCACTACCCAAGCTCCTGTGAAAAATGCATCACAGAAACACAACAAACATAACGGTCGGATGGCATAATTAACGGTTAAATATGTTTGGATAAACTAATTAGCAGCAAAAATTTAGTAGCAGTACAACAGTATATGATAAGGGTAAATATATATATGAAATTATGAATGTATATTCAAATCAATTACTTTGAGCGGTGTATCTGTTCATCAATATCAAAACACTGCTTGCAAAAGATGGCAGTTTGGTGCGTTTTTCTATCAACAACAAAAATAGCCCCGAACCTAATTTCTTTGTTTTACTATCAAAATCAAAAGAAGACATTCCGTAGTGAATGAAATTACACTAGCAATCACTATTTACTTTAACTCAAACTACGAGTTATTATATCGAAAACATATCAATATTTCACCCCGTTAATGACTACATCTGATTAAAGTCGAATGATGTTAGAGATTATACACCCCAACCCCCACCACCCACCCCCAGATGACGTCACTATGCATAGTAGTAAATGCGTAAAACATTTTTTTATCAATGAAATTGCCGCGTTTTTTTAGTGCACAGCGAGATTAGAGTATTCTTTCGCATTTCCATGGAAATTGTATGCTTTCCGTATCGTATCTTTGAATTTTTATAGAGAAAAAAATCCGCAATAAATAAAAAAACTTTGAATCTTTTGTTGTATATTACGTTTTCTGCTACGGCAAATGCGTTTTGAAACTTGTGAACTACTTAATCGGTCGGATGAATATGGCGTTACCTTTATAACAGATTGCTAGGGCTGCACGACAACTATGCAAGCCCCCGGGATAACCTGGCGGAGGGACTAAAAACCTTAGTACTACAACAAGAACAGCACGACAGCTATGGAAGTCAGAGCTTCGCTCGCCTTCCTATTATCGCCCAAATAAAAGCGAGGTCTGCGATAACATCCCATATATTATTCTTTATATGAAAACAGACAATATATATGCAAAATCATGCAATGATATACGAGTATTTAAATATTTTGAATGAAGGAAATACACGAATCTTCAAAAGTATCTGAAAAGTAGCTTTTGTTCCGTTGTATGCAAATAAATCTTTACTATTGGAAACAAAAGGGTAACTGTAACTATCAAATGCATACACGATATAGTTCTTCTCTCCTGTCATTTTAGTAATATAAAATTTTGTGAAAACATTATTATTTTAATTTGTTTTTTTTTCACTCGATAAGTATTGTAAGAACATCCAGTCACACTGATTTCCGACACTGAATTTTTTTTTAAAAATCCATAAAAATCAAAGAATGTACTTGAATTGACATTTTACTTCAAACTGCGATACTTTGAATTCAAGATTATTTGTCGTGTTTAAAACATTATAAATCAACTAAGGTTACATACACATTATATTTTATGTAAAAGAAATTAATTGACTGTGAAATTTAAAGAATTAATTTGCCAAATTATTAATTCATCGCATATCATCTTATCAACATTTAGTAGAGAATTGTTACTACATACGTCCTTGGAAACAGTATTTCGAAACAAAAATTGATTTTTGAAAATATTATCAAAATCTTTCGCCGGTTACTATCCTTTTTATGCAAAAATTTAAAGTGAATGTTGGATTTTTAAACTTGTGTTTGCTCATAAGTCATAATGACTTGTAAAATAACTATTATATTTTGTATGGTAAAGTGTAGAGTGGCCTCGATCCCACTAGACGGATATACCAAAACACTAACGCATAACATAGGCGAGTGAGGGATGTTGAAAAAAATGTTGACCCCATTATTCATTCATATACATTAGATAACCTACAATGACAATTACAGCCAGTATGTTTTAATTCCATGCTCTTTATCATGATACAATAAACTGAAGATCATTTACAGGTTTTTATATGGTTTAAACATAATTTATTGCGTTTACATAATAAGCAAACGGTTCTAGCTCCGGCTAAGTTCTAGCAACATTAGTTACGGCACTATCCTTTCAATATATTATACAAAAACATTACAATCAATATGGCAATTATAACATTCAATAGGATGTAAACCAACAATCAAAGGAAATGAAGAGATATATAAAAAGAGAAAACAATAACAAGTATGAAAAAGAAAAAATAGAGAAAATACATAACATGTTTATTTCTAAATACAGGCATAATATCGTTCCGGTACATTGAAGGTGCATTTATTTTTTAAGTCTAACCCCACAATTACCTTCATTATCTGGAAATTAATTGCATTTTGTTTATTTTTTATATCACCTTGGTAACGGTCGAAAACTAGTGCTATGGTTAATTGTTCATTTTTGGTCAAGAATCGGTTTCAAATATGAGAGTATTGAAATAATACATGTTTGAATAACGAGTATTACGAGTTTGAATTTTAGAGTACTACCGACTAATATATCAGATCAAACCAGCTGTACAAACAAAAGCATAAATGGCATATAGGCATAATATAATAAGTCATTATATACCCTTTATATTCCGATTGGAAACTTGATCTATGAATAGAAAACAATTTTCTGTTCTATATTGACCACTTGACCACATTGGAAACTAATGTTAATTGGAATATAAGACAGTGTGAGGTATTTTTACTACTTTAATTCCAATTATCTCAGTGTTTTACGAACATTTGGAGCTATAATTTTGAAGCTAACCATATAATTGTTATAATAATCCAAAACTACTAATTTTGTAACATATCAAAAAAGTTTTTTTCCACAATTTCAATGCGTTGTGTTTTAAGTCATTATGTGGTGTTGATTTGTTTGGAATTTACAAAAGATAGGTCACTGTCTATTGACATATTTGTTATATTGTAAAGTTTGCTTTCAAAATATAAATTTAGTTATTTTAGATATACTCGGTGCCCTCACACCTGGTATAAATAATATCTGCATTCCACAGGTACATATGATTCCGTTTAAATCTATAAATAAATATGAAACTATTTTCAGTTTCATTTGTTCCGACAGCAGGTATGAATGCGTTAGTTTAGTTCTGGTCTGAGAAAGTAGACGTTTGCATTACATGGTATGTTTATATATATATATATATATCTACCTGGAACTAACAAGTAAACTGCACTGTACCAACACGCTATTACATTCACTTATACCAGTATATATACATAATAAACAAAGTAACACGTGTTGCAAATTAGAACAGTGCGCGTGAATATCGACCAAAATACCATGGTAACAGAATTTTTAGGTGAAAAAAGACATCACAATATAAAAGAGAAATGCTGTGGTAGTATTGTAGATATAAATAAATAAAGAGTAAGTGAATCTATGTATGTTACACATGCTGTGTGGAAACAAAACAACCTGACAATACTCACAACACTACTGCAGATATATCTACTGCGTATCCTGCTATCGCACAGGTAAACATGAAAATTTACCATATCATTTACGCGTTTTAAAAGCAAAAACGTGTAACACCGCTTTGAAGACACTATACGATAGATTACGGCAATAATGTTTACTTTAAACTTATTTGTTTTACTTCGATTGTGAAAAAAATTACCACAGCTTATACATATCACGCTCGGGGCCTTTCTGTGTAGAACCAGCACTATTTTCTAGGAACTGTTACTTTTGTACAGTGGTCAATGTATAGAAACATTTCTTGGGGGCTGTTTCTTTTGTACAGTGGTCTATGTATAGAAAAAATTCCTGGGGGCTTTTACTTTTACAGTAGTCTATGTATAGAAACATGTCCTGGGGCTGTAACTTTTGTACATTGGTTTATGTATAGAAACATTTCCTGGGGGCTGTTACTTTTGTGTAGTGGTCTATGTATAGAATCATTTCCTGGGGGCTATTACTTTTACAGTAGTCTATGTATAGAAACATTTCCTGGGGGCTGTTACTTTTGTACAGTGGTCTATGTATAGAAACATGTCCTGGGGCTGTAACTTTTGTACATTGGTCTATGTATAGAAACATTTCCTGGGGGCTGTTACTTTTACAGTAGTCTATGTATAGAAACATTTCCTGGAGGCTGTTACTTTTGTACAGTGGTCTGTGTATAGAAATATTTCCTGGGGGCTGTTTCATTTTGTTATAGTGGTCTATGTATAGAAACATTTCTGGGGGCTGTTACTTTTGTACAGAAGTCTGTGTATAGAAACATTTCCTGGGAGCTGTTACTTTTGTACAGTAGTCTATGTATAGAAACAATTCCTGGGGGCTGTCACTTTTGTACAGTGGTCTGTGTATAGAAACAATTCCATGGGGCTGTTACTTTTGTACAGTGGTCTATGTATAGAAACATTTCCTGGGGCTGTTACTTTTGTACAGTGATCTATGTATAGAAACATTTCCTGGGGGCTGTCACTTTTGTACAGCGATCTATGTATAGAAACATTTCCTAGAAGATGTTACTTTTGTACCGTGGTCTATGTATAGAAACATTTCCTGGGGCTGTTACTTTTGTACAGTGATCTATGTATAGAAACATTTCCTGGGGCTATTACTTTTGTACAGTGATCTATGTATAGAAACATTTCCTAGGTGACTGTTACTTTAGTACCGTGGTTTACGGGAAATAGATTAGCGGTTTGTAGGTCATTTGTTTCGAATTACAACATGTTGACTAAATATAAGACAACACTTACCTGAATCAATGTTGCATTTATAACCTGGAATATAAAAATATAAAAAATAAATAAAAATAATTGACTTTTGCATTATCTACTAAAAACTAACTCACACGTAAATTTAATTTAAAAAAAACAACATGATAAGCCCAACAAATTGAACTACAATGGCAATAACATTGCTATTAAGTGACTCCCTTATAAACAGAGCAGTACACATTAATTTGTTCAGCCGGCGATAGTACAATATGCATTACTTCCAACCCATTTTTTTCGTACACATAAACATACAATTATCACAGAATGAAAATATAAACCAACATATTTTTTATATAAAAAAAGAGTTTTAAATGGATTGAATGGCTCAGTGATGGTTAAGAAGTTCAACGTCTCAAAGTAGGATACTCGACATCTCGCAAAGAATCATAAAAATGAAAGAAAAAAAATAGCACACTAAATAGAGTAAAAAAATATATATATCAATGTGGATAATGTTATAATTAAAAGAACACAACTTGAACAATAGCCAGTCGATTAAGTTCATTTTAAAACAATAAGTTGTCTTTGATAATATACCTTATACGTAAAGCAGGTCAATATCCATTCAAACTAAACAATACACAGCATTCATTTAAGTCATAATATTGTTCTTTATCAAACATTTCAAGAACAAGTTAGTCTTCCATCAATGCAGGTAAATAAATAGAGCTAAACCAAGTTTTTTTTTTAATTTAATTATTTCAGGGGAAAAAAAACATATTGGTAATGCAGATGTTGTGGTGGTAACAATAACAATAACAAGCATGGTCATTCTGTAGGTTCTAGAGACACAGACTATGGGAACAATCCGGCCAGACCTGGCTCTCAGTGGTGTAGCTACCTTGTTTTGCGAATGCATCGTTTTATCTCCTAAAAATGTCCCCAGAACACAGGAAATGCAGCCTAAAATTATTCCCAGACCCCCTAGAACCTAATGGGCTTGCACATCATTTTAGGGTCAGCTGCGCCACTGTCTCTGATCATGGCTCTAGCTAAAAACGTATAAATCCCAGAACGCATGCAGGTTACAACTTTTGTATGTCGATGATCAATACCATTTTCTTTAAGTCTCTGGAATAAAATAGTTTCAGCTAATGGGCGTTTGTGTCACGTGCAGTCGCTATTACTAAGTGATTTCAACTGTACATTCTGTAGATCGCCCAGTGTTCTAGGAAATGTATTTTCTTATCAATACAAATATCAGATTTTCGTTTGTTTTGTTTTGTTGTGTTTTTTTTTTTTTTTTTTTTTTTTTTTTTGCTTTGTTTTGTTTTTTTATTTGTTTGTTTTTTTTTGTATAACTCAAAATATTGCATTAAAACGCTTTATCAAAGAAACCTTTGACAAGTCTTAAGATACCCCACCCATTTTCTATACACAAATCACTTTCATAAAGCGTCATAAAACGCATTCAGTTTAACGCTCGCTATACCTGCTCAATAAGCAATAAGAAATAAGTATGAGAAACACTTTGCAACATAACATTAAAAGCATTCTTGGCCGTAACGTAGGATATTAAAACAAAACAATTACCGGGCATGATATAACTGTTTTCATTGCATTGCGATAAAAAAAAAACTTTTGTGTAATTGCACAGTTTCTCTGAAATTCCCGCGAAATTCTCGATTAATGAGGAATAATTCATTTAACAGATGCAGACGATTAGCCGCTGTTTCAGACGAACTATTTATTACATTCGATCATGGCGGCAATAGCAACCATACGTTACCTGTTGTAAAGCTGGCTCATGGAATGACAATAATCAATTACAAATGTGCTAAAGCGGGAAAATTACTATAAGAATGTAATGATATTATTATTTAAGAATTTCGGTATGTGAAATGTTCATAAAAAGATGCTCTTTGGCCGATTTGATATATTTATAATCTAGGTCGTAAAATGAATTCAATTGTAAAAAATTGTATAATTATGGAGGGAAGCCAACTATTAAAGTCAGTGTCTGGTGTTATAATAACTGTCCTAAAATAACGGCTAACGGTAAGAAATAACATAAAAAAGAGAAAATTTTCATTAACCTGATTTTATTTTTCTGATTTTTGAATTGTGGCCAGTATAGTGTGACTGGGTGGGATAAAGCACCATGTGCCTCTGCGGCGGCGCTTGGACTTCTGTCTCGTGTAGATGATTGAAATTGTTGGCGCTTAGCATCATGCAACAACACAACACAACAACAACAACTCCAACAACAAATTATGAAACTCTGGTTTCATCTATAAAGCTTTTAACCCATTCTAAAAATACTTGGTTGTTAAAAATGTGAAGGAATGACACAGGGTCGGTACAGTGTGACCAGGTACGGTAGCAAAGCATGTCACTGCAGACATAGCACCGCAGCGGTGGTCATGTGGTAGGGCGTCCGCCTCGCATGCGGAAGTTCGTGTGTTCGATCCCTGGCTGGGTCATACCAAACACTTGAAAAATGGTACTAGAAGCTTCCTCGCCTGGTTTACAGCATTTAGGGGATCTAGGTTCTAGGTCTGGTCGGTCCGGTGCCAGTACAGTGTGACTGGATAGGGTATCTATCGTGTGTCTGCAACATGATACTCCAATGCGGCATTGCTTAGAATACTGTCTCAAGTATAAACTGTCAGATATAATTAAAACATTGTTGAAAGCGATGCTCACCACCATACACCAACACCACCAACTACAGACATAGCACACCAATTGGAAACAAGAAGTGGTTCTGTGAAGAAGTCAAATACTGACGATTATAAATAATTTCCTTTTTTTATTCGACGCCCCCCCCCCCCCCCCCCCCCCCGATCCTTGTATGCTTCTGTTCCACACAGGCAAGCATATAAATTTAATATCGTAAATTATGTGAAATGCGCTATAAAAGCTATGTCATATATAATCTATAAGATTAAAGAGAATAAACTATGGATCATTAGTATTGTGACAACATGAGCTATTATGTTATTTAAAATTAAGCGCATGATAAAGCGGCAACATGAAGACTCTATAATGACTGATGATTTATACGTCTCACACAACTATTACATTACCCATAAGTCACCATTGCAACATTTATGTTCAAAACCCAGTAAACAAACAAAATCTACAGCATGTGTCTAGGCTCAAATTCTTCACTGGTTCAAGATATGCAGTTATAAAGGGAAAACAGCATTTCTTGACCAGGATTTTTTATTTTATTCAATTGTTTTGTGATGCCTAGCAATTTCCAGAGTAATAATATGTCAACTATTCGCCCACGATGCGGTTCGAACCACTGATGATTTCTAAAATACTGACAATTTAACACATGATGGTAAAAAATATATCTCTGCAATACAAAGCCTTGAAAAAAAAAAGAAGTAAACAGAGACAAATGACTACAGGTGCTTTTCTAAATTTCGAGTGGCACATTTGGCGTTTTCAAAATCTTTGAAATACAACTCCTCATTAACCAATCAACATATTATTTGTGTGATTTATGTATCAAAAGAAAGGACTTGAGTGAAACTTTGTGAGGTAAACTTTTCAAACAATATGAAACTCATATTTAGCGAATCATTGGTCAACATGGATAATATAATTTAACATAAAAATTACCTGCGTCTGGTGGAGTGGGAACATCAAGACTAAACATTAAGCGCCTGACGATGTGACAACATGAAGCAAGAGACTCAACACTAGGTGCCTGACGATGTGACAACATGAAGCAAGATACTCAAAATTAAACGTCTGGCGATGTGACAACATGAAGCACGAGACTTAACATTAAGCGTCTGGCGATGTGACAACATGAAGTAAGATACTCAAAATTAAGCGACTGGCGATGTGACAACATGAAGCAAGAGATTCAACATTAAGCGTCTGGCGATGTGACAACATGAAGTAAGATACTCAAAATTAAGCGTCTGGCGATGTGACAATGTGAAGCAAGAGACTCAAAATTAAGCTTCTAGCGATGTGACAACATGAAGCAAGAGATTCAACATTAAGCGTCTGGCGATTTGACAACATGAAGTAAGATATTCAAAATTAAGCGACTGACGATGTGACAACATGAAACAAGAGACTCAAAATTAAGCTTCTAGCGATGTGACAACATGAAGTTAGAAATTCAACATTTAGTGTCTGACGATGTGACAACATAGCAAGAGACTCAACATTAAGCGTTTGACGATGTGACAACATGAAGCAAGAGACTCAAAATTAAGCGTTGGACGATGTGACAACATGAAGCAAACGATTAAACAGTAAGCGTCTGGCGATGTGACAACATGAAGCAAGAGACTCAAAATAAAGCGTCTGGCGATGTGACAACATGAAGCAAACGATTAAACAGTAAGCGTCTGGCGATGTGACAACATGAAGCAAGAGATTCGACACCAAGCGTCTGTCGATGTGACAACATTAATCGTGATATTCAACATTAGGAGTTTGACGATGTGACAAAATGAATCAAGAGATTCAACATTAAGCGTTGGACGATGTGACAACACGAAGCACAATGGCGGATTTACTCTTTTAAAAACTCGGCCAACAGTAATTCACGTGTATAATTGGAAAGGTAATATTTTCGCTGACTTGAATTACTATAGAATTACTACAGAATGAACTATTTTTGTATTCAAACAATAGACCCTAAACTAGCAATTGAATTCTATATCACCATAATTCATATAAACGTTTGACATGATTACCATAGCAACAATCATATTCATATTATAAAGTGATGATTCTTATTAGATTATGCATGACTAAAATCGTAACGAATGCGACGCTTTACACAATAAAACAGTGTACACAATACAACAATGTACACAATACAACAGTGTACATACACCATACATTACTGACTATATACATGAAGTGACTTAATTATTGTTTATGTGTGTGTGTCTCTAGTTCAGTCAGCACTGCGATGCATTTCATTATACAATAACGAGTGTTTCTGAGCGGGAATTCTGGAATCATGATGCAAAAAAAATAAGTATGCATAGGCGGACCAAAAGTGGAGTGCACAGAACGTTGCCACACCAACATATACAACAAGATACGAACATGTATTTTTAGTCGGCAAGATATAATACAAGAAACATTCGCTATGTATAGCTATTGACCAACCCCCCCCCCCCCCCTCCCCCCTCCTCGTTGCGTAACACACGCTTTCGTCCGAGTCCTTTTCGCTTGTCACGTTTGTTTTGTATATAGTATTATACTGAATAAACACGTTTTTTATATAAACCTAAATACTAAATTAGATTCTGACAATGTTTAAAATATTCAAATCAATTAACATTGCGCACTATGTGTATAATTTTGCTACTTATATAACGAAAGCTTTAGCAAAACATTTACAGCTGTTACCAATCTAGATCCGCCCATGTTACAGGTATGTTACCTGATGTTGCCGATCTGTTGATTACACGGCTATGCGTTTTGTGAAACACTATTGATACAACATGCTGTATTATATTGACCTCATAGTACCAGTCTTTGTATCAAACTAAATTAAAGCAAATGCTATGCAGAAAGTCATACAATATATGATATAAAATATGCGCATACCTCAGATTTTACAGGGTTGAATAAAGCCAATATTAAACATAAAATCCAAACGAATTGATGGTAACAAGCCGCCATTTTACTCGTGCACCAGAGTGGCAATTGCTGACAGGCTGCGCGTGTTTTACCAGATTTGGAGGCTGCGCTGGCGGATTTGTTACTATAGTTACCGTTAATAGAACATATGCTGTCGAGTAACGCTAAACATTGTATATACCGTACTGTCGAATATAGAATTAATAGTGAAAATAGTGGAAAAAACACGGGCCTTTGTTCTTACTAAGCCAGTCATCGGATGTAAATGATTTACATAGATCTTTGTAATAATAACAATCATCATCATTTTAATAATAATAATAATATAATTACTTTATCTTACGGGTAAATTCAGTGTGGACATATTCCAATCTTCCCTGAGGTCCTCAACAACAAAAATAAACAAGAACTGTGTTAAACAGTAATTAACAAATGAACATCAAATATACTAATTTTCAAAGACTTTATCTTTAAATTAGCATTGTGTGACTTAGTCACAGCGGCGCAGTGACTGAATTACACAGATCGGCAGGGATAGCAGTTCAATATACACGGCTGAAATTTCGGGTGACAACATTAGTACTTCTTTAACAACTTTGTTTATATGTTTTTCTGGTGTATATAATGGTTAAGTTGATGCTTGAATACGAGTAAACATTGTCGTGTGTTCCTTTAAAACTTCAGATAACAATAAACATGTGTGCATGATTATAACTATATTCGTGGGTCGGGAATCATCCTTCAACCCCAGCTGGGCCACATCTGTGTCTGTGTTAATTATCGCACGACTGCTGGTTATCTTTTACTAACACACTATGGAACCATGCGTAGCCTTGCGTAACCAATTATTCTACGCTATTTAGTAGTATGTAAAATTGATTATGATGAGTGATAATGATAATAATAATGATTGATAATAATGATTGAAATAATTATAATAACAATAATAATTATGATGATGATGATGATGATGATGATGATGATGATGATGATGATGATGAAGAAAAAGAAGCAGAAGAAGAAGAAGAAGAAGAAGAAGAAGGAGGAGGAGGAGGAGGAGGAGGAGGAGGAAGAAGAAGAAGAAGAAGAAGACGACGACGACGATGATAATAAATAAATAAATAAATAAATAAATAAATAAATAAATAAATAAATAAATAAATAAATAATGATGATGATGATGATGATGATGAGGATGATGATGATGGTGGTGGTGGTGGTGGTGGTGATGATGATGATGAAGGTGATGGTAGTGATGGTGGTGGTGGTGGTGGTGGTGATGGTGATGGTGATGGTGATGGTGATGATGATGATGAGGAGGAGGATAATTACTTTATATTTTAAAGAATAATATTGAGAAAACATTAAATCAATATCGCCATCTGCCATGTCAAACAAATTGCAAATTATTTCCAACCCTGTTTTTAACTATGTGGTGAATTCCCTCCTTCATAAAAAGGAACAATGAATAAGGAACTACCTTTCCACTCATAATCAGCAACCATATTTCAGAAATCTGGTGAGAAGTAAAAGTCACGCTGAACAGTATATGGCAATAAATTTAGAAGGAAATTAGCGTAATCGTGTGTATATGCAGGTGTGTGATATCTGTTTATTGTCAGATTTTAATCATAGCTACTTTTCTGAAAACAGCGTCAGGCCTTTACCTCTTTTTTAATGTTCAAATGTTAAAATTGATGCAAGTAGGTGTTACCTGCCAACGAATGATACGTCATATTGCAAATAGATAAAATAAACTAGATCAAAATAAAAACGCATGCTCCAGATCAATCTAAACAATTACAGGAACGCTATATAAATAAATTGAAGATTCACGAATCTTGCAAAATTCCAATGTGATCTGCCAATGCCAGATGTTGTTTACGTTACTTTATTACATAGGCGTATGAGCTTTTTTTCAATTATTGTGTGTGTGTGTGTGTGGTGGTGGTGGGGATAGCCTGGGAGTAGAGTATGGGAGAGGGTTTCTCTCTCCCGCTGGTTGGGGTAGTATGGGGGCACCCCCGGAACATTTGAATATCATAAACACCAAATGCTGAATTCTAGAAAGTTTTTTATGATAATATATATGGTTGTTCTTTACTCACCCCCCCCCCCCCCCCCGGCTATTCCGCCTATGTATTACACATGCGCACGTGTGGTGTAATTAGTATCATAATTGAAAATTTAATTGATATCGCAGATACAACCCACATGCATTGCAGTTAGCTTGATTCCATAGTTTGAATAGTCCAAATACGCTATAATACTATTTGTTATCTATGTAATTAATTAAGAGAGTTTGAATATAACGAAAAAAGAATTAATGAATGAAATACAGCACTGGTCAATGTGTCATACACAGGTGTCAATATACCGGTATCTTACAAAATAACATCAATAACGAAAAATGCACATTATATATTCCATCACCAGAAGATACCCTGCACATTATACTTAAATGAAATACCACCATTGCCCAAAATAAAAATAATAATTAAGCCTATCTGAGCAACATCACAACGTGGTTTAGTGGTAGAGTGTCCATCTTGCATGCGAAAGGTCGTGGGTTCGATACCCAGTCGGGCCATAACAAATACTTGAAAACTAGTACTAGAAGCTTCCTCGCTTAGTGCTCCGCTTTAACAGAATAATTCTAGGTCTCGGGTTTGAACTGGTGTCAGTATAAGGTGACTGGGTTGGGTATCGTACCACGTGCCTGCAACATGATGCTCAAGTGTGGCAGCGCTAAGGATATTGTCTCTAGTAGACACCGTAGGACTGAAAAAGTGTTGAAAGCGTCACTCAACACCATATAACAACATCAACATATTTGAGCTGGACAGCAGTAAAGTGGATAGAGTGTTGGTCACTCACGCCAGTGGTTGCGGTTCTTTTCCTGGCTGGACATGATAGTCTCTTAAAAGTACACTAGAACCGGTTCTACACAGCCCAACGGAGACCGGTCTCTAAATAGCACACTAGAACCGGTTCTACACAGCCCAATGGAGACCAGTCTCTAAAAAGGACACCAGAACGGGTTCTACACAGCCCATCGGCGACCGGTCTCTAAAAAGGACACCAGAACCGGTTCTACACAGCCCAACAGAGACCGGTCTCTAAATAGGACACCAGAACCAGTTCTACACAGCCCAACAGGGACCATTCTCAAAAAATGACACCAGAACCGGTTCTACACAGCTCAACGAAGACCGGTCTCTAAAAAGGACACCAGAACCGGTTCTACACAGCCCAACGGAGACCGGTCTCTAAAAAGCACACTAGAACCGGTTCTACACAGCCCAACGGAGACCGGTCTCTAAAAAGGACACCAGAACCGGTTCTACACAGCCCAACAGAGACTGGTCTCTAAAAAGGACACCAGAACCGGTTCTTCACAGCCAAACGGAGACCGGTCTCTATAAAGGACACTGGAACCAGTTCTACACAGCCCATCGGCGACCAGTCTCTAAGAAGGACACCAGAACTGATTCTACACAGCCCATCGGCGACCGGTCTCTAAAAAGGACACTAGAACTGGTTCTACACAGCCCAACGGAGATCGGTCTCTAAAAAGGACACTAGAACCGGTTCTACACAGCCCAACGGAGACCGGTCTCTAAAAAGGACACCAGAACCGGTTCTACACAGCCCAACAGAGACTGGTCTCTAAAAAGGACACCAGAACCAGTTCTACACAGCCAAACGGAGACCGGTCTCTATAAAGGACACCAGAACCGGTTCTACACAGCCCATCGGAGACCGGTCTCTAAAAAGCACACTAGAACCGGTTCTACACATCCCGTCGGCGACCGGTCTCTAAAAAGTACACTAGAACTGGTTCTACACAGCCCATCGGAGACTGGTCTCTAAAAAAGACACCAGAACCGGTTCTTCACAGCCAAACGGAGACCGGTCTCTATAAAGGACACCGGAACCAGTTCTACACAGCCCATCGGCCACCGGTCTCTAAGAAGGACACCAGAACTGATTCTACACAGCCCATCGGCGACCGGTCTCTAAAAAGTACACTAGAACTGGTTCTACACAGCCCAACGGAGATCGGTTTCTAAAAAGGACACTAGAACCGGTTCTACACAGCCCAACGGAGACCGGTCTCTAAAAAGGACACCAGAACCGGTTCTACACAGCCCAACAGAGACTGGTCTCTAAAAAGGACACCAGAACCAGTTCTACACAGCCAAACTGAGACCGGTCTCTTAAAGGCACACTAGAACCGGTTCTACACAGCCCATCGGCGACCGGTCTCTAAAAGTACACTAGAACTGGTTCTACACAGCCCATCGGAGACCGGTCTCTAAAAAGCACACTAGAACCGATTCTTCACAGCCCATCGGAGACCGGTCTCTAAAAAGCACACTTGAACCGGTTCTACACAGCCCATCAGAGACCGATTGATATAAGCTCTGAGCTAATTTTGTAATCTAACAACTTACATGCAGTAAATATTAGTATATTTGGGTAAACTCTAAAAGTATTAAATGGTCAGCTATCCACAGTTTCACATAACTTCTCAGCTCCTTCCTTAAGTTCAACTCTGAGATTTTCCAAAAGTAGTTTAAGATTTTGGCAAAATGTATTACGAAAGGTATTAAGACATTTCTCAACTTAAATTCTAATATCTGAGGCTCGTCCCTATACGTTCCGCGTGTCTGAGTGTATTCGTGAAACTAAACTAATGTGAAAATCCTTGAATAGATAGTTGACTTGAGATTGAGTTTATACTCTTGTTAAAATGGTGACTGAACCAGGAATAGACCGTTAATGGGTTAAATCACATGCACATTTTACGTGCACGTTTATTTTCAGAATAAACTCTTTATTCAATAAAATCGTCTAGTATTTAATCAAGTTCATGATTTGAGTCAATGATCAAAAACATTTAAATTTCTACCTAAAAACAACAAAGAGCCTGCTTTTAAGCGGTAAGTGAAAGTCATTTAATATTTATTTCCTCAAAGTAAAGCAATATTATACAATTATATGTACAGAACACGCTAACGTTTAATGATCTTAGAAAATGATATATAAAACCACGGACTTATACAGAGAAGGAAATACAACTGATATATAATAAGTCCGTGATAAAACGATAGTATTTTCAAGGACATTCTATGTTTAAGTTTATTGAATTAATGAAATCTACGAATAAAACTAGTTTGATTCCCTTAGCTAAATACATAAAAATGCTCTAAAAGACAGATTTATATTTTAAATGATAAAGCTGCATAAGTATTAGTTACGGCCCGTGTTCCGTTTGGACCATCGTATTTTTATTTTCCCCCCCCCAAACCACGATGTTCGAAACCACGATGATGAAAATCGAAACTACGATGATGAAAACGCGAAACTACGATGGTGAAAGTCGAAATCGCGATGGTGAAAATACGAAACTACGATGATGAAAACACGAAATCACTAAACTACGATGGTGAAAATCGTGGTTTCGACTTTCACCATCGTAGTTTCGACTTTCACCATCGTGGGTTCGACTTTCGCCATCGTAGTTTCAACTTTCGACTTTCACCATCGTAGTTTCGACTTTTATCATCTTAGTTTCGACTTTCACCAACGGGGTTTCGACTTTCACCATCGTAGAAAAAAAGACAGAAAGGAAGAAAGAAAGTAAAGAAAGAAAGAAAGAAAGAAAGAAAGAAGAAATGAAGGAAATTAAGAAAGAAAGAAAGAAAGAAAGAAAGAAAGAAAGCAAAAAGGAAGGGTTTTATTTGACGAGAGAACTCATTCATTTGTACAAGTCAGTCTTCCATAATGTCTTCAGACTTATCAACATTATTTACTTCAAAGCGCTTAATATCACAAAAAAACATCTAACTTTTCATGTAAATATAATGGAACCTTGAAAAGGGCGCCTTTATCGGCAACCTCCGCTTTTTAGAAACCTGTTAAACATTGAGTTCCGCTATTTGATTAGTTTACATTTTCGTTTCCCCGTAAATATAAACCAATCAGAGTGTTCGACACATCGGTTGTTTGGTGCATACTTCAAAATGTCTGCCTTGTGTTTGCGGACAGCAACATTTTTCACTAAAGGACTTCATATTTCTGGTAATCATTTTAGGTTTAAATAAAACAAGAACTTATAAATAATGAACATAGCTTACTTATGCGCGTTATAGTTGTTGACCTTATAATACTAATGGTTACTAAAAAAAAAAAACATTGCCAAAGTTAATGAAAACGAAGGTCACATGTTTTTATGGGCAATTCCCATGTAAGTAAATGCCAATGTCTGGTATTTAAACAATAATGGTACATTTGTAGACCAATACGGGGTTAAGCACACATGATTCAATTTTCTATAATAATTTTCTATAATAACATTTGCAACTTTAAAACTAACTGTATGTGAGATGTGTCCTCGCGAGGAGTTTGACTTATTGGAAAGTAGATAAATGTTACCTGTTTTCGATGGGTCAATGTAAAATAGATGTTGACACTAAATGCTTATATATATCGATTAAACAATTATAATATGATAATTTTCTACCAGATATATAACAAATGCATGACCATTGCGGCAGCTTCTATTGTCTATTGTAACTGTCAATCTGCGTCTTTATTCATGCCGTGACGGTCATTTAAAAAAAAACATCAAGAAAGTAATGATGTAGATATGTATGTCATAGCCTAGGGTTATTGTTTATTTACTTATATATTGTTAATACAAAACATATCTTCAGAAAATAAACATGTTACTTTATTTTATCACGCATTTCTGAACCAATGTAAAATACAGTTATCCACAATACCATTTTTACCCTTTGTCCTGTTACTTTCTTCACCTCAATATACTCTCACTCATCCAGTCTAACCAATTACCCATGACTGTGTGTTGACTTCTGGTGACGGATACAATGCATCATTGCATTTGCCATTAGCAGTCAGACTACACAGACGTGTTTAATCATTGTAAACTATGTATATAATAAAAGATATAATATTATATAGTGTAATATTATATTGGTGTAATAGTGTTTTTATTTATTCTTTTTCAGGAGGCTTGACAGGTGTTTGTAATCCACAGTCTATTTACTGTGGATCTATTGGTGCTTTGACACAGGTCACATTTGTTAGAAATGGTACATTCTTCAATAAGAGTGAGTACTAGTATATATAGATCACATTAGCTAGTAAAGAACTTGATCTTATTATTTTACTGGAACTTACTCTATTGTATACAATACACAACATTGAGGTTTGGTTGGATATACTTAAAGAAAATTTCTAATTTAATCAATAATTTTACCTTGAATAAAAAAAGTATGAACATTTGGGTATCTTTTAAACTTAAAACTCTGAATGCAGCATTCTTTTTTTTTTTTTTCGAGTAGAAATTAAAATATCTGCAATAATATTTCAATAGTCTTTGTTTTATTTGAGGGTCCTCCATGGCCTATATTGTCTTATGAGTCATCTCAAGATCACTTGTGTTTCACCACTAAAGTTGTAGGTTTGAGTCCTTTTTGTTCTAGAAATTTGTCAATTAGTTGCGGAAAGATGGTTCTACTCAGATTTATTCTGAGGTCTTCCTCTAATAAAACTGGACATATGCAATACAGAGCCTTTTTTCTTGAAATTGGGAAAAGACCCAAGCCTTTGAGTTTGAGATTGGGCAAAAAAGGATTTATGGGAAATTGGGAATTATTTTAAGGCTTAAGCAAACTGGAAAATAAAGCGTAATACTGTTAAGATCATGTTCTAACCAATAATTATCAGATCTTACAATAATACTTCATATCCAGTTGGGGGTTTTGTACTCTAATGTTAGAAAAAAAAATCCATTTTAGGAATGTTTTGGCCTCATTTGGGGAAAAAACATGAATTTTGGCCTCTGATAAATAAGGTACCAAAGCCCTGCACTATATAGCCTGAATTGTGATGTTACATCCATTCCATATGTTTCATCCAGTTTGAGAGTTGTTGAGTGACATAGAAAGAAAGAATTGACCATTAATTTGCCCTTATGCAATTTACTGCTTAAACTTATTTATTGTCAGCCGTTTATCAAAGGCACAAATGATGGACTAAACAGTAATACTTGCTATATAAATTACCAATAGATCTATATACATGTATGTCTTTTCAAGATTTTGAATTGTAAAAGTTAATCTTTCCCTCCCCTACAGAGGATGCCGAGTCGGTCTGGGATAGTATTACGAGTGTCAGTAGCCAGGGACGTAAGAGAGGACGAGCAAGTAGAGGAAAATTGAGGAGGCGTCAGAATTTTAACATGGGACAGTTTATTGGAGAAGGTAAGGCGAGACTTTGTGAAAAACTTTTTTTGTTCTTATTTTGTTTTGCAAAGAAATTTAACAGTTTGTAGAAATTAGAAACAAATAAATGTGGAATTAGTACACTGAGTGTTGACCACCAATGCCAGAGGTTGCATGTTTGATTTTGAGCTTAATCTGATACCTCTCAAAAAACAAAACTCATTTCTATTTTTGATCAGGAAAGGGACTCGAGAGCAATAAATATAAGCTCTAACTACTTCACAATGGAGTTGAATTTAATTAGTTGTAGCTATTAGTATATTATATTCAAACTAAATTTAGTCATTGTAAAGTTAACTAAATTAAAATGTATGTCAGTTGTCTATTTGCTGTTTTTCACTCAAAATAATATATTATAACAGTCAAAATAAGCAGTAAATGCTCCAAGGTACATTGATGTTAAAAATTAAAAGATGTAAAATTATATGGGTTTCTATGAGGTTATCAAAATTAAATAAGCCATTGTATACTGGTGCTTACATCTTGATAATTGTAGCATCATAACATGAATAGATGGAATCGTGTGTCACAGATTTTGTGCAATGTAACTGTAATTGAATTTTATCATTTTTGTATTCATTGATAAATGCTATTGCAAATTATAGTTTGTTTATATTTTTTTTATACTCTGATTTCTGGATTGGGTGTTTGATGGTGGATAATAGAAATAGCATTGTTTGTTAGTTTGTCATAAAATTATGTGACTGCAACTCAGTTGTCTGTCAGAAAATGAAGACAGTTTGTTAACAGGCACCATTTGACATGGACATATGCTATGATCTGGTGGCATAATACTTTTGCAAGAGTACTGTCCATTTCATTTGTCTGATTATCACAACATTTTCAGACAGAAACTATTCCTCCTTTTGTTTTTAATGAACTTTGCGGACAGTAAAGCCTTAAAAAGATTGTACTGAGTCGCCATGATGTGTAAACATTTCCTCTGGATAAGTAAAATTTAAGAAACTAACCTTAATATTTATTTGATTTTAAGCATTCGAAAAAATTATTTGGGAAAGAAGGACATGTAGCTTTGATAACAAATTTCAAGTCCTGAATTTTGATTTTTAGCCAAATACTTTTTTTTTTTAAAGTTATGTCACTTTTTCATGTTCATAAAAGTTCTTGACTGGTTGGTCATAGCTCCTGTATTTTATATCTGCACTTGTTGTAATTTTGTAGACAGTACAAACATCTGTTGAACATATACATATTTTTTTCGTGTCTTGTTTTGACGGTTATTGCCATTTTACTTGTTCAGACTGGTCTAAGTATGAAATCACTCTGAGGAATTTCTTTTTCTTATTTTAAACTGATTTTAATCTTTTCATCTTACAAGCTTGAATAAGACATAGATTTATATGTTTGTAGTGAAATAATGTCTTCAAAATGATATGTCAATGTTTTGAAGAATTTTTATATTGAGTTGTCATCCAAATACGATGGCACATGGTGGCACTGTTATTAAAAAAACACTTCAGTCGGAGTTCAATCTCTTCATTCTTTATATAATAGTTTATTGTTATTAAACTTTTTGACAGGCAAATCAGGAATGGTGTTTCCGGGCTTAAACACTCCACTACTTAACAATAAACGGCTGGTTAGAATTGGTGAAGGTGATGGGCCAAAGCTCAACCGTGAGAATATTCTGTCAAAAAGGAGCAACTTACGAAAATCATTTAAGCAATCCATACCTGCTTTACAAAGAGGGTACACTGGATCTAAGCTACCCGGCTGCCGTATTGGACCACCTGATCCTATTGAGGGGTGTAAGTAATATAGATATTATTGGTAAAGCTCTATGGTGAGAATATCCTGCAGGATTATGGGTAATGTCACAGTCACTGCAATAAAAATGAATAGAATTTTATGTATATTCAGCAAAATTATATTGGTAATATCGCAGAAACAGAAATGGATTGATAAGGATTTATTTTTCTGTAAGGTTATGGTTAAAATCATAATAAAGATGAACTGCTTAGTGTTCTGTTTGTTCTGCAGGATAAATGGGTAACATCACAGAAATAAAACTGATTCAATAAAGTAATCAGAGTTGGAAAATTGCCCTCATCCATTAGCCATGATGAGTAAAACATTTGTCCAGGATGAGTTAAATTTTAGAAATTAACCTTAATATTAATTTGATTTTAAGCATTACAAAAAAAAATTGGGAAGGGAGGGATGTAGCTTTGATAAGAAACTTCTTGTCCTGGTAATTAGTTTGTATACTCTGTAGGATTATTGTTTAATTTAATGTCCCTGGAATAAAAATAATTGATTTAAGGTGTATGTATACCCTGCAGGATAATTGGTAATATCACTAAAATAAAAATGAGTGATCAGTGTTTATGTAACATCCATTCTGAAATAAACTTAATCTACTACATGCATCTTTTTCCAGACCACATACAGGCATTTGTTAATATTGATGAATGAATGCAAATGTAATGTACTATAAATTTAAAATCAAAGGTTTGGATATATATATAAAATAATGTTTTTTTAATAATTATATATAAAGTTATGACTTGGAGCATGGTTTTCAACTTAGATTTCTTAATGATTTAAACAAAGATGAAATGGTCAATTTTTATCGACACAGTCGTTGTAGAGTAAGCAACATACAATTATGTTTATCAGCTCACATCTAATATATATATATATAAGGCATCCAGTTGTATTGGTGGAGAAAGACCTCAAAATGAATCTTAAGTAGAATCAATGTCCTTCCACAAATAACTGGCAAACTTTCTAACATAAAGGTTTTGGATCAAGCTAGGCCCGAACCCAGAATCCCTGCGGTGAGAGGTAGGTATCCATTAGGCGACAGCGCCATAGACCACTAGGCCATGGAAGACCCTTCAGTTACATTTACAAAATGAAACAATCAATTTCATCTGACCAGTGTTTCCAGTTTAAATGGTCGTATAATCTGAACATTAAATAGTTATTGGTACATTAAAATAAATAATAAAAAAAACTTTTTTTTATTTTTCAGACACATTTGAAGGTTTTGATACCATAGTTTTAGAGGTTTGTAGTTTGTACATTAATCAGTTTTATACATGTTCTGTGAAATCATTTTCTGTTGCTGACTAATTTTCTTTATTTCTAGTGGAGCCTTGACAACGAAAGTTAAAACCTCGCATATATATTATGCAAAACTTGTTACATCCATACTTTATAGAATTTACCTTTACCTTAAACATAAGCATTTTTCCTAAGCTGTATGTTTAATATCCAATATTTTTCATCTCGTGTGTTCTTTGTTCTACTATTTATAAAATTTTGAGATTTAAAAGATTTAATTAAGTGCATCAATTGAGTTTAGACTGTTTCCTAGAAGAATAGGTCAATATCAGTAGCACATCATCAGATGCCATATTTTACCGGCATCAGCTCGAAACATTTTTTCAGCTCACTTTCAAGGGGGTATTTATAAAAAAAACTATATAAAGAAATAGGATTCAGATTTCTTGTATTAAATTAAAAGTTTGCATCATATTTATAGTGCTAAATTATAAATTTTGTTTCTTCTATAATTAATGAGCATATCTATTTATATAGTGAAGAATTATGGGTAAAATCAATAAAAATAACTTGCATCACTACCAAATGGAGATGTGCATAATATCTTTGTGTTCCGGTCGGATGCTTTTTCATCGAGTTGTGGCTCTTTAATTGAGTCTGTGACCAAATTCTTGTCTGAGCTATTTCTCTACAACCTCAGGTTGGAATTTTATGAAACTTGCTAGGATGCATAACTACAAAGTGCAGATGTGCATTATGTCTTTGTGTTCCGGTTCAATGAGTTTTCATGGAGTTATGGCCCTTAGATTCTGTCTGTGACCTAATTCTTGTCCAGGCTATTTCTCCACAACCACAGGTTGGAATTTTATGAAACTTCCTAGGATGCATCATTACCAAGCGCAGATGTGCATTATAACTTTGTGTTCCGGTTCGATGATTTTTTAACGGAGTTATGGCCCTTTGATTCTGTCTGTGACCAAACTCTTGTCCAGGCTATTTCTCTACAACCCAATGTTGGAAATTTATGAAACTTGCTAGGATGCATCATTACCAAGAGGAGATGCGCATAATATCTTTGTGTTCCGGTTCGATGATTTTTCACAGAGTTATGGCCCTTTAATTGAGTCTGTGACCAAATTCTAGTCCGGGCAATTTCTTTACAACCTCAGGTTTGGATTTTATGAAACTTGCTAGGATGAATTATTACCAAGTGCAGATGTGCATAATATCTTTGTGTTCTGGTTCGATGCTTTTTCACGGAGTTAATTCTGTCTGTGACCAAATTCTTGTCCGGGCTATTTCTCTACAACCTCAGGTTGGAATTTTATGAAACTTGCTAGGATGCATCATTACCAAGTGCAGATGTGCATAATATATTTGTGCTCCGCTTCAATGATTTTTCACAGAGTTATGGCCCTTTAATTGAGTCTGTGGCCAAATTCTTGTCCGCACTATTTCTCTGCAACCTCAGGTTGGAATTGTATGAAACTTGCTAGGATGCATCATTACGAAGTGCAGATGCGCCTTTTGTCTTTATGTTTCGGTTCGATGATTTTTCATAGAGTTATGGCCCTTTGATTTTGTCTGTGACCAAATTCTTGTCCACGCTATTTCTCTACAACCCCATGTTGGAATTTTATGAAACTTGTTAAAATTGCATCACTACCAAATGGAGATGCTAATATTGTCTTTGTGTTCCCATTCGTTCGATGATTTTCACGGGGTTGTGGCCCTTTCATTCTGTCTGTGACCTAACTCTTCTCCGCTCTATTTTTCTGCAACCTCAGGTTGGAAACTTGCTAGGATGCATGATTACCAAGTGGAGATGTGCTTATTGTCTTCATGATGCTATTTTGCTACAACCTCTGGTTTTAATTTTGTAAAACTAGCTAGGATATGCACATATTGTCATTTTGTTCCAGCTCAATGATTTTTGAATGAGTTCTGTCAAGAACAGAGCTACATATTGTTCCTACTATGCAGTTTGGTATTTTTCAACCAAGTAGCTATCAGCACTAAGGGAATATGGTACAGAGTCATACACTCACTTGGGGAGCATCCATCGGTTCCACCGAAATTTTCTTGTATATTGCAGGATTATGTGTTATCCAATGTTATGTAACACCCATACTGAAAAGAATTTTCTGTACTACATGCAACTTTACTTGCTCATTAGTTGTCCTGAGATTTCTTGTTATATATTTCAGAGCAAAAGAGTAGCAAATGTTACTGCTAGTCAGGGCAAAGTTATGTGTTCTAGCATCCTCGTGGTGACGGGAAATGGTAAAGGCTTGGCAGGTAAACATATTGAGTTTAATACACAGCAACTGCTTGTAAAATATTAATATCATAAACTTTGTTCATGAAATTATTAACATTTTTGTCGAGCCTGCTTGCAGTGAGCTTGACATAGTCATCATAATGACGGGGTTCTGTGCATGTGGCGGCATGCGTGCATTTGATCTTGTCTGGGCTATAACTTTCTCATTCATTAAGGGATCTTAGAATAACTTTGCACAAATGTTCCCCATAATCAGATGATGTGTAATTCATAAGACCCATGTCTCTAGCTAAAAGGTCAAGATCACACTTGGAGGTTACCGGTAAAGGTCAGAAATAGGTACACAACATTTTGTGTCTGCCCCATATGTTCTAAACCACCTGACAAGATTTTAAAATACATGTCACAAATGTTCACCATAATCGGATGATATGCCATGCACAAGATCCAGGTCTCTTTCTTAAAGGTTTATGGAGGTTAAAGATAAAAAAAAGTACAAATTTTTGTGTCTGCTCCATATCTTCTAAAACACTTGAAAAGATTTTGAAATAACATGGCACAAATGTTCACCATAATCAGACAATAAGTCACGCATAAGACCCAGGTCCATAGGTCAAAAGTCACACTTGGAGGTTAAGGTTAAAAATAGGTACAAAATTTCCTGGCCTCTCCATATCTTGTAATTCACTTGACACATTTTGAAATAACATGTTCACCATATTCAGATGAAGTTGTATTGTTGTTGTATGGTGTTTAGCGTCGCTTTCAACAATTTTTCAGTTATATCGCGACGGTGTCTACTTGAGACAGTATTCTAAGCACTGTCACACTGGAGTATCATGTCGTAGACACATGGTATGATACCCCACCCAGTCACATTATACTGACACCGGGCCGACCAGACCTAGAACTCTCCTCTAAATGCTGAGCGTCAAGCGAGGAAGCTTCTAGTACCATTTTTAAAGTCTTTGGTATGACCCAGCCGGGGATTGAACCCACGACCTTCCGCATGCGAGGCAGACACTCTACCACTAGACCACGCTGCGGTCATCAGATGTAGTGTCTTGTGCAAGACCAAAGGGTTTGTTTCACTAACATTTGAAAGTTTACAAACTTCTTAGTGTAAAATTTGAAATTTTATAAAAGGGAAATTCATTTAATGTGTCGCTTACTTATTTTACCATCTTTTGCAAGTCTTATTAAAAATATTCATTCTAAAATTCGCAAAAATATTGCACAAATGAAACATTCCTAGATGTCACGTTTTGATCGTGCAAAATTCTTAAGACTTACAAAGGTTAGTGAAACTGGCTCCAGGTCCGCAGCTCAAAGATCATGATCACACTTAGAGGTTCAAAGTAAGAAATAGGTATTTAAAAGTCCACTTCATAGCTTATAACATGCCATAAATTTCCACCATAAATGATCATGAGAATATTTATCATATGTCTGTACATGCGGGAGTTGACATTGTAGATTTAATAAGTTGTTGGTCAAAATTAATATAAAAGTTGGCTGAGCCTAGCAGAATATTTTTGCCAACTCATTTAATATATTCTGTAATAATGGAGCACCCTTGATAAATCTTTTATATATTTAGTAACAAATGTTATTTATAAGACCAGTATAACTCTGTATAAATTTGATCTTCATTTACTTTAGGTTTTGCAGTAGGAAAGGCACTTGATGGAAAGGCAGCAATAAGAAATGTAAGTATTTCAGCTTTGGAAATTTATTTTCTGTTGAATCTGGTAAGATTTATTTTCAGTCAGGCCAGATCTGTTGATTTACTGATTTCACCCCAAGAAATTAATGGGTGGATGAAATAACTAAAAATAAAAATCAGAAAATTCTGTTAAAAAGGGAAACATTTATTATTGATAAAATTATGTTTGATTTTTTTAATTTTGATATATTTAATCCTCATACGTTTTGTGGTGTATGTGCTTTTGGTTTTGTGAAGAAAATCTACTCTTGCTTTAAACCAACAAATAAAAAATATCCAGCATTGACAAGATGTTTAATGTTCTGCAATCTTTTGCCAAAGGTAATCCTTTGTCACTGGTGGCACTTGGACAATTTTAACTCCACCTGGACAATATTTTGCCGCAGTTCCAAATAAAACTTTGTATGCATCAAGAACAAGATATTAACATATGCCTGTAGTTGAAACAAGGTTCTGGTCCATTGATAGTCTTTAGTTTACTTATGACGCATAATCATAAATCTAGTCGCAGGTCTTGATTTAATTAATTTTCTAGACTTATTTTTACATACTGTTACTAATAGCATTTTTCACCCTGAAGTGTTAAACCTATTTGATTTTTTTTATTGATTGTGAAACAAGTTCTTACAGTTTATACAAAGCATTCTCAGTCTTCCTGGGTAGAACCAGTATTAAGCATATGCAGATAAAGTGTCTGGCTCAAGGACACCACACATAGTCCTGGCAGAGTCTCAAATCATTGACCCCCACAATCCTGAATCCAATGTTCTACTACAGGACCATGTGCTCCACAGCCCTAAAGTAAAATACCCCAACTGATATATGCTGTTGTATCCACAGTAACAGCTTAAGGTGGTATGTTTTATTAACTCTTTAAAAGTGGTTACTGATAATTGCTTTAAATATTTCAATTGATATTATTTATAACTGACATTTCAACATAATTTTTTCTTTCAGGCAAAGAACAAGGCTGCTCAGCGCTTAGTTTATATTGATAGATTTGAGGACCACACATGTAAGTTCTAATTATCTCGAAAGTCTATGGCCTGGGACTAAATTCAATAGTTTGAGTCCAAGATTCAAACTCCGAAGTAAAATGTAAAAATTGAAGATTCAAATAACATCTTTTAAACAAGCACGTTGCTATTGTTACCTGCAGTTGCAAGCAATCTTAATGATTATTTAACAGAAAATGATAGAAAATGAAAATCACATTTCTTACCAGTTATTTAATGTTTATGGTGTTTGTAGAAAATTAAGTCAAAGTTCAAGTCTGGGCCTGGCTACAGTCTTCATGATTATTATTGTCATGAACTTTGTCTTCCACCTCTGAATATGTGGGGAAGTAATCAGTGACTAACAGAAATAAGGTGTTTCTATTACTGATTAACTGCCTAACATTCCAGGTACACTCTCCATGCACAAATACAACATATTAGCCTACAGATAAAAATGATAAAAAAATTATGCAGAGTGAGCCTAGATTCTGCAGTACTGCTTAGTTTCAGAAAAATCCATATCTATGCTAGTACTTTATCGACCCAGGCATGTTGGCATGTCTGGCTGTCAATATTGGGGTCGACAGTTTGAATCCTGTCTGGTCACAGCTTTGTGATAATTGGTTTACAACATTTTGTCTCATTGTCATTCAGCTCTCACAGCTGATTCAAGTTAGAAATTTAACAGTTGCTTGAGGAGATGGGTGTGGTGAATACTGGTTAACCTTCAAGATTCCCAGGAAAGAATGGTTATTGTAACTGACCATCTGTTAGCTAGTGATGGTCTAAAAATGAAAAAATATGCTAAATATTCAAACAAACAAACATACTTTATCGATTGCATCTGAAGACATGCATGAGTACCAAGGAACTAGAAAGGGGTTGAGAATTTAACCACAATGTTAAACATGACTATAAATGTGCGAAGATTAACTTGTCACTTGTTGGAAGTATTCATCCAAGAATAGACAAAACTCGACAGGGGTAAAATTCTTATTTAGGAAATCCCAGTCATGTTGGTGCTATTTGAGTACATGTATGTATCAAGTGAGCTTGTTATTTTTAAATAGAATTTCAAATTGACTCAAAAGAAGTGCTCACAAACTCATTAATTTTCAAATTGCATTGTTCACTGTAAGGTTTTTGGTATTGAGGACAATTGATTTTTTTTTAAAATAGATCTTGCTTCAGGTTTTAAACATTTTTATTTGTAGCTTTCTCTATACCCAACATGTTTTGACAAGACAAAATATAAATATCCCTAGAAAATAGTCTGGCATTGATAAGTAAACATATCTATTCAGTGCTTTAGATTTATTCAGAGTGTCCTCCGTGGCTGAGTGGTCTAAGACACCGTCTCAAGATCACTGACCTCTCTGTTTCTGCTGTTTTTTGTCAAAATCCATTAGGTATCAGAAAATTATAAAGCAAATATTTAATTAATTAGCCTGGTTGATACCTAAAGATCACATAGCTTTGCAATCCTGTGCAAGTTATCTTATATAGCATCATCCTTGGCCTAGTGGTACAAGCGTCCACTTCTGAAGCTGGAGGTCAAATGTTCGAAACCTAATGAAAGCACTTTTTATTCTGACACAGCTGGTTGCTCACCCAGCAGCTTGTAAAATTGAGCATTACCAAATGTTTAACAGTCAAACGCCTGGCAAGGATAGCTTTTGGGAAGTAAATGTGTACATCTTAAAGGTCTCATAAGCCCATTGGGGCTGGCCCTCTCAATATGGATGATTTCATTTCAAAATATGAAACTACATGTATGTAGTGCATTACCAAAACATGCATTAAAGAATTTATTTTTTCAGTGTGGCATAATTTCCATGAAGTATACCACAAAACCAAAATCACAGCCTACAAGAAACATAAAGGTATGTATGGGTTATGTATATTTTTATCATCCTCATTATAATCATACATTGAACTATCGATAGATTGTAAAAGTGAATGTCCCATTAGGGGAACCTATGATCTAATAAAAATGGCTGTCAGATAGTTCTTTTATCATTGTTTTTGATTGTCAATAAAATCTCTTAATTTTTAAAGCATCATCTTTCCTTAGTTGAGACATTGTAAAAATCTGGCCGTGCACTTGTCTGCAGTAATAAAACTCTTAACAAGATATGTTTACAATATAGTGATTTTTTTCAGTTATGCCTCCACCATTGGAACAAATGGTGAAGAGTCATTAAGGGTTACCCCCAGTCTGTCCGATTGTCCGTCTGAGGTTAAAAATTGGATTTTCGATCAATAACTCATGAAGGAGTGTATCCATTTAATTGATATTTGGTGTATTGCTATATGACTATAAAATACAGGCAAAGTTTGATACTTGTAATATCGTTTTGAAGAATGATGGCCACTTTTTTATTTTAAATTTTCCCATTCAAAAGTTGAAGTAGTTACTGTACTTAACCAAGAACATATTTGCACATGTAGAGTGTTGAAAATGACATTTAAAGAAAAATCAAGACATAATTAAAAAGTGTTCAAAGTTTATTTTTTTCTGAATGATTGTTTAATTCTGCACTACATGCAAGTTTATAAGTTATCTATAACTTTCTGTCATTGTAAAAAAATAAAATTAAATGGGGTCTATTGCCATTTGTAAAACATTTCGTGTTACGAGGAAGACCTCAGAATGAAACTGGATATGCCATATATAACCTGAAATATTTTGAAAATGATGTTAAACCCCATTAAAAAAATCTTATTTCATATACACTAGGGACTTTATTGCATTAATGATATATATGGTTAACATGGTTATCAGGGACAATGTTGATTTTGACATATACAGCATATATTTTGTTGTTGTTTACAGGTCATGGATTAGTATGTCATCGTGTTCTGAAGTCCATTTGTCAGTTAATCGGCATAAAGGATGTGCGAATTAAAATAGATAGAAACCCCAGAAATACTTTGTCTGTCACCAAGGCTTTTTTTGCTGGTATTCAAAGACAGGTATGTTTCTTTGTGTTTTATGTGCACCTGAGAAGCATGGCAGACAGTGGGAGATTGCGTTGTCCATAATAAAAAATCACCTTTGTCGGTCTACTTTCAAAATTGATGTTAGTGTCTCAGCAACTCTTTTTACTGTTCTTGTGCCACACATGGCTTAGATGTGATTATATTCTTTTGGATTTGGGTATATATAGCCAGTTAACATCTCAGAACACATTGTTTAATTTGAATACATGTATGTATATGTAGCAGTTACCTTGACAAATTCTAGAAAATAAATGGACGGACGTTGAAAAAGCAAGTTTGCCACTCACTTCAAAGGTACAAAGTTGGTCCCATGATCATTCGTTAACAGCACCCAGTACTGGTTCTACCCAGGCACCCAGTACTGGTTCTAACCAGGCACCAAGTACTGGTTCTACCTAGGAAATGGAGTTTGTTCATAATGAAGGGGATAGGGTCCATTGGACTCAGTAAGGGATTTTTATTTTTACATTGGAATACTGTTAAATCAGGAAATTTTCTGGTTTTCAGCTATTTTAGGAAATATTTTAATCATTGCAGATCTGAGTATTGTTAATCATAACAGTTGCGATTTTTTTAAAGGGAATTTAATTTCAGTATGGGGTCAGCAATGGTGGGTGTGTCAAAAAGGGATAAAATTGTGAGATTTTAAGTCTTCTCAAGAACCAACAAGCCAACTTTTACATAATTGGTCTAAATTATCCCAGTCAGTAGAGGTTTCATGTTTGTTCAGATGAGAGGCTAGGGTCCATTGGAGACGAAGTAATGGGACTTAATAGAAAACAGAAAATTGTCTTTTTCTCATATATTTTTAAAAGGAATTATTTAAATCACCTTATTGTATGGAGTATTGTTTACCGGTAGTTATTAGAGTTGAGAACATTTAAAGTGGCAGTATAATGTGACTGGGTCTGGTATCATACAATGTCTGTGACATGATACTACAGTGTCAGTATAATGTGACTGGGTGGGGTATCATACAATGTCTGCGACATGATACTCCAGTGTGGCACTATAATGTGACTGGGTGGGGTATCATACAATGTCTGTGGCATGATACTCCAGTATGTCAGTATAATGTGACTGGGTGGGGTATCATACAATGTCTGTGGCATGATATTCCAGTATGTCAGTATAATGTGACTTGGTGGGGTATCGTACAATTTCTGCGACATGATACTCCAGTGTGGCAGTCTAATGTGACTGGGTGGGGTATCATACAATGTCTGCGACATGATACTCCAGTGTCAGTATAATGTGACTGGGTGGAGTATCATACAATGTATGGGCATGATACTCCAGTATATCAGTATAATGTGACTTGGTGGGGTATCATACAATGTCTGCAACATGATACTCCAGTGTGGCAGTCTAATGTGACTGGGTGGGGTATCATACAATGTCTGCGACATGATACTCCAGTGTCAGTATAATGTGACTGGATGGAGTATCATACAATGTCTGCAGCATGATACTCCAGTATATCAGTATAATGTGACTTGGTGGGGTATCATACAATGTCTGCGACATGATACTCCAGTGTGGAAGTATAATGTGACTGGGTCTGGTATCATACAATGTCTGTGACATGATACTCCAATGTGGCAGTATAATGTGACTGGGTGGGGTATCATACAATGTCTGCGACATGATACTCCAGTGGGGCAGTACAATGTAACTGGGTGGGGTATCATACAATGTCTGCGACATGATACTCCAGTGTGGCAGTCTAATGTGACTGGGTGGGGTATCAGACAATGTCTGCGACATGATACTCCAGTGTCAGTATAATGTGACTGGTTGGGATATCATACAATGTCTGCGACATGATACTCCAGTGTGGCAGTATAATGTGACTGGGTGGGGTATCATACAATGTCTGCGACACGATACTCCAGTGTCAGTATAATGTAACTGGGTAGGGTATCATACAATGTCTGCGACATGATACTCCAGTGTCAGTATAATGTGAATGGGTGGGGTATCATACAATGTCTGCGACATGATACTCCAGTGTGGCAGTATAATGTGACTGGGTGGGGTAACATACAATGTCTGCAACATGATTCTCCAGTGTGGCAGTATAATGTGACTGGGTCTGGTATCATACAATGTTTGGGACATGATATTCCAGTGTCAGTATAATGTGACTGGGTGGGGTATCATACAATGTTTGCAACATGATACTCCAGTGTCAGTATAATGTGACTTGGTGGGGTATCATACAATGTCTGCGGCATGATACTCCAGTATGTCAGTATAATGTGACTTGGTGGGGTATCATACAATGTCTGCGACATGATACTCCAGTGTCAGTATAATGTGACTGGGTGGGGTATCATACAATGTCTGCAACATGATAATCCAGTGTGTCAGTATAATGTGACTGGGTGGGGTATCATGCAATATCTGCGACATGATACTCCAGTGTGGCAGTATAATGTGACTGGGTGGGGTATCATACAATGTCTGCGACATGATACTCCAGTGTCAGTATAATGTGACTTGGTGGGGTATCATACAATGTCTGTGACATGATACTCCAGTGTGGCAGTATAATGTGACTGGGTGGGGTATCATACAATGTCTGCAACATGATACTACAGTGTCAGTATAATGTGACTGGGTGGGGTATCATACAATATCTGCGACATGATACTCCAGTGTGGCAGTATAATGTGCCTGGGTGGGGTATCATACAATGTCTGTGACATGATACTCCAGTGTCAGTATAATGTGACTGGGTGGGGTATCATACAATGTCTGCGACATGATACTCCAGTGTGGCAGTATAATATGCCTGGGTGGGGTATCATACAATGTCTGCAACATGATACTACAGTGTCAGTATAATGTGACTGGGTGGGGTATCATACAATATCTGCGACATGATACTACAGTGTCAGTATAATGTGACTGGGTGGGGTATCATACAATGTCTGCGACATGATACTCCAGTGTCAGTATAATGTGACTGGGTGGGGTATCATACAATGTCTGCGACATGATACTCCAGTGTGGCAGTATAATATGCCTGGGTGGGGTATCATACAATGTCTGCGACATGATACTACAGTGTCAGTATAATGTGACTGGGTGGGGTATCATACAATGTCTGTGACATGATACTCCAGTGTCAGTATAATGTGACTGGGTGAGGTATCATACAATGTCTGCGACATGATACTCCAGTGTCAGTATAATGTGACTGGGTGGGGTATCATACAATGTCTGCGACATGATACTCCAGTGTGGCAGTATAATATGCCTGGGTGGGGTATCATACAATGTCTGCGACATGAAACTATAGTGTCAGTATAATGTAACTTGGTGGGGTATCAGACAATATCTGCGACATGATACTCCAGTGTCAGTATAATGTGATTGGGTGGGGTATCATATAATGTCTGCAGCATGATACTCCAGTGTCAGTATAATGTGACTGGGTGGGGTATCAGACAATATCTGCGACATGATACTCCAGTGTCAGTATAATGTGACTGGGTGGGGTATCATACAATGTCTGCGACATGATACTCCAGTGTGGCAGTATAATGTGACTGGGTGGGGTATCATACAATTTCTGCGACATGATACTCCAGTGTGGCAGTATAATGTGACTGGGTGGGGTATCTTACAATGTCTGCGACATTATACTCCAGTGTCAGTATAATATGACTGGATGGGGTATCAGACAATGTCTGCGACATGATACTCCAGTGTCAGTATAATGTGACTGGGTGGGGTATCATACAATGTCTGCGACATGATACTCCAGTGTCAGTATAATGTGACTGGGTGGGGTATCATACAATGTCTGTGACATGATACTCCAGTGTGGCAGTATAATGTTACTGGGTGGGGTATCATACAATATCTGCGACATGATACTCCAGTGTCAGTATAATGTGACTGGGTGGGATATCAGACAATATCTGCGACATGATACTCCAGTGTCAGTATAATGTGACTGTGTCTGGTATCATACAATGTCTGCGACATGATACTCCAGTGTGGCAATTTAATGTGACTGGGTGGGGTATCATACAATGTCTGCGACATGATACTCCAGTGTGGCAGTACAATGTAACTGGGTGGGGTATCATACAATATCTTCGACATGATACTCCAGTGTCAGTATAATGTGACTGGGTGGGGTATCATACAATGTCTTTGACTTGATACTCCAGTGTCAGTATAATGTGACTGGGTGGGGTATCAGACAATATCTGCGACATGATACTCCAGTGTCAGTATAATGTGACTGGGTGGGGTATCATACAATGTCTGCGACATGATACTCCAGTGTGGCAATTTAATGTGTCTGGATGGGGTATCATACAATATCTGCGACATGATACTCCAGTGTCAGTATAATGTGACTGGGTGGGGTATCATACAATGTCTGCAACATGATACTCAAGTGTGGCAGTATAATGTGAGAGGGTGGGGTATCATACAATGTCTGCGACATGATACTCCAGTGTCAGTATAATGTGACTGGGTCTGGTATCATACAATGTCTGTGACATGATACTACAGTGTCAGTATAATGTGACTGGGTGGGGTATCATACAATGTCTGCAACATGATACTCGAGTGTCAGTATAATGTGACTGGGTGGGGTATCGTACAATGTCTGCGACATGATACTCAAGTGTGGCAGTATAATATGACTGGGTGGGGTATCGTACAATGTCTGCGACATGATACTCCAGTGGTGCAGTATAATGTGACTGGGTGGGGTATCATACAATGTCTGTGACATGATACTCCAGTGTCAGTATAATGTGACTGGGTGGGGTATCATACAATGTCTGTGGCATGATACTCCAGTGTGGCAGTATAATGTGACTGGGTGGGGTATCATACAATGTCTGCAACATGAAACTCCAGTGTGGCAGTATTATGTGACTGGGTCTGGTATCATACAATGTCTGTTACATGATACTCCAATGTCAGTATAATGTTACTGGGTTGGGTATCATACAATGTCTGCAGCATGATACTCCAGTGTCAGTATAATGTGACTGGGTGGGGTATCTAGTGTCAGTATAACGTGACTGGGTGGGGTATCATACAATGTCTGCGACAAGATACTCCAGTGTCAGTATAATGTGACTTGGTGGGGTATCATGCAATGTCTGCGACATGATACTCCAGTGTGGCAGTATAATGTGCCTGGGTGGGGTATCATACAATGTCTGTGACATGATACTCCAGTGTCAGTATAATGTGACTGGGTGGGGTATCATACAATGTCTGCGACAAGATACTCCAGTGTCAGTATAATGTGACTGGGTGGGGTATCATACAGTGTCTGCGACAAGATACTCCAGTGTCAGTATAATGTGACTTGGTGGGGTATCATGCAATGTCTGCGACATGATACTCCAGTGTGGCAGTATAATGTGCCTGGGTGGGGTATCATACAATGTCTGCGACAAGATACTCCAGTGTGGCATCATATTGTGACTGGGTGGGGTATCAGACAATGTCTGCGACATGATACTCCAGTGTCAGTAAAATGTGACTTGGTGGGGTATCATACAATGTCTGCGACAAGATACTCCAGTGTCAGTATAATGTGACTTGGTGGGGTATCATGCAATGTCTGCGACATGATACTCCAGTGTGGCAGTATAATGTGACTTGGTGGGGTATCATGCAATGTCTGCAACATGATACTCCAGTGTGGCAGTATAATGTGCCTGGGTGGGGTATCATACAATGTCTGCGACATGATACTCCAGTGTGGCAGTATAATGTGACTGGGTGGGGTATCATACAATGTCTGCAACATGATACTCCAGTGTGGCAGTATAATGTGCCTGGGTGGGGTATCATACAATGTCTGTGACAAGATACTCCAGTGTGGCATCATAGTGTGACTGGGTGGGGTATCATACAATGTCTGCGACATGTTACTCCAGTGTGGCAGTATAATGTGACTGGGTGGGGTATCATACAATGTCTGCGACAAGATACTCCAGTGTCAGTATAATGTGACTTGGTGGGGTATCATACAATTTCTGCAACATGATACTCCAGTGTGGCAGTATAATGTGCTTGGGTGGGGTATCATACAATGTCTGCGACAAGATACTCCAGTGTGGCATCATATTGTGACTGAGTGGGGTATCAGACAATGTCTGCGACATGATACTCCAGTGTCAGTATAATGTGACTTGGTGGGGTATCATACAGTGTCTGCGACAAGATACTCCAGTGTCAGTATAATGTGACTTGGTGGGGTATCATGCAATGTCTGCAACATGATACTCCAGTGTGGCAGTATAATATGCCTGGGTGGGGTATCATACAATGTCTGCGACATGATACTCCACTGTGTCAGTATAATGTGCCTGGGTGGGGTATCATACAATGTCTGTGACATGATACTCCAGTGTCGCAGTATTTAGAGAGCCATCGTTGTGATATAGCTGAAAATTTGGTTAAATTGATGCTAAACACCAGATTTCAACATCAAAATGGATTTGAACTATAGACATTCTTTAATAATACATTTTTTTCTTTAATCACAATTTATGCATGATTTTTATTCATTTGCAGAAAACTCACCAAGAATTGGCCGACGAGTTGGGTCATCATATTGTGGAGTACCGCGGGGAGAGAGACTTTTACCCCATGGTGAAAGCCTCACCAACCAAAAAAAGTGTGAATGAAGACTTTATAAAGGATGATGACTTTGACTTCGAAACATATTTTTTTGGAAACAGATTGCCTCTGCAAAAGAAGACTCCACCATTTTATGCAAAGTTTCATTCATATAGGAGGAAAATGTTTCGTAACTACAAGTTCCGTAACCAGTTACAATCTAAGCAAGATAGAAAAGTGCTAGGATTGGACAATGAATTTGCATTTCCAGAAAGTCAGAAAAATTAATTAAGTGTTAAGTATAGTCTGTTCTACAGAAAGAGTTCTTAATGTCAGAATTGAAAATAACTTAAATACTTCCATAGTGCAGTTGGACAACATACCTCTTTATCTGGCATCAGAATATTAGACTTAATTAATCAGATGGTCTTTTATTTATATCAACCAATAAGAACATATTTAACTAGTAAAATTAATGCCTGTACATGTATATAAAGTCTTATGATGCTTGACAGATGGTCATTATATCACAGAGCAAGTTTCATTGTGATTGAAAAAGTGTTTAAGAAAAACATTTAGGTTGAGAATAAATAAAGTTATAATTTATGTTCAAGTTGTTCCTGCTATTCTTTTTTTTTAATGTCATACATTTGTCTGTTTTGATTGGTAATGTAAATAACTATGATTTTTTAACCATGGTTTCATTTGTTTTGTTACAATCTCAGACTAACATCATGTGGTGGTGTATCACCTACAGCAAAGAAATAGTTCACTTATCGGACCAAATATATATTTTTATTTGTTTTCTGTATTTAATGTTTCTAACCTGAAATATATATTTTTACCTAATCATTCCGCCACAAAATGTCCTTACAAATATAGCATGAACACTTAATTTAAAAATAGGTAAGGGAAAAAGTAGTTCTAGCACAATACAGCTTTGAAAATATTATGCTAGAAGCAGTCAGCTGTATTATGTCAGTAATTATAAAGTTAAAAGCATGATAAAATTATTTGTTGTAAAAGAATAGGATTTTAAATTATATGGCTTCAGAACTTTTGTCAGGAAATAAAAGGCTGCAAAATACTCAACAGACCATACATCACAGTATGTGCATTAGGTTGCCAAATCCTGTATTTTTGGTAAATTACAGTGATACCAACAACAATTACGTGTCTGGTAAACTCATGCAATGCCAAATATGAACAACGTCATATAGTGGTGAATGACCTAGAGAAAACCTCATATAATGCCAAATATAAACAACACATTAACAACACCATTGAGTGGTGAATGACCTACACAAAACCTCATATAATGTCAAATATAGACAACACATAAGCAGCACCATAGGGTGGTGAATGACCTAGAGAAAACCTCATATAATGCCAAATATAGACAACACATTAACAACACCATTGAGTAGTGAATGACCTACACAAAACAACACATAATGTCAAATATAGACCACACATAAGCAGCACCATAGGGTGGTAAATGACCTAGACAAAACCTCATGTAATGTCAAATATAGACAACACATAAGCAGCACCATAGAGTGGTGAATGACCGAGACAAAACCTCATGTAATGTCAAATATAGACAACACGTAAGCAACACCATAGAGTGGTGAATGACCTAGACAAAAGCTCATGTAATGTCAAATATAGACAACACATAAGCAGCACCATAGAGTGGTGAATGACCTAGACAAAACCTCATGTAATGTCAAATATAGACAACACATAAGCAGCACCATAGATTGGTGAATGACCTAGACAAAAGCTCATGTAATGTCAAATAAAGACAACACATAAGCAGCACCATAGAGTGGTGAATGACCTAGACAAAAGCTCATGTAATGTCAAATATAGACAACACATAAGCAGCACCATAGAGTGGTGAATGACCTAGACAAAAGCTCATGTAATGTCAAATATAGACAACACATAAGCAGCACCAAAGAGTGGTGAATGACCTAGACAAAAGCTCATGTAATGTCAAATATAGACGACACATAATCAGCACCATAGAGTTGTGAATGACCTAGACAAAAGCTCATGTAATGTCAAATATAGACAACACATAAGCAGCACCAAAGAGTGGTGAATGACCTAGACAAAAGCTCATGTAATGTCAAATATAGACGACACATAATCAGCACCATAGATTGGTGAATGACCTAGACAAAAGCTCATGTAATGTCAAATATAGACAACACATAAGCAGCACCATAGAGTGGTGAATGACCTAGACAAAACCTCATGTAATGTCAAATATAGACAACACATAAGCAACACCATAGAGTGGTGAATGACCTTGACAAAAGCTCATGTAATGTTAAATATAGACAACACATAAGCAGCACCATAGAGTGGTGAATGACCTAGACAAAAGCTCATGTAATGTCAAATATAGACAACACATAAGCAGCACCATAGATTGGTGAATGACCTAGACAAAAGCTCATGTAATGTCAAATATAGACAACACATAAGCAGCACCATAGAGTTGTGAATGACCTAGACAAAAGCTCATGTAATGTCAAATATAGACAACACATAAGCAGCACCATAGAGTTGTGAATGGCCTAGACAAAACTTCATGTAATGTCAAATATAGACAACACAGAGTGACTTTGGTAACTTGGTCATGATAACATTTATATTGTTTATTTGTCTAACTGTGTCTTTTCTGTCACATACATGGTTTGAGGAATGTGACATACATGGTCTGAGGAATGTGACATACTTGGTTTGAGGATTGTGACATACATGCTTTGAGGAATGTGATGTACATGGTTTGAGAAATGTGATTTACATGGTTTGAGTAATGTGACCTACATGGTTTGAGGATTGTGATGTACATGGTTTGAGAAATGTGACATACATGGTTAGAGGGGTGTGATGTACATGGTTGAGGAATGTGATGTACATGGTTTGAGGAATATGATGTTCATGGTTTGAGGAATGCAACATACATAGTTAGAGATAAATACTTACTGGATTACTGACGTCGTTGATGTTAATGTAGTTATGATGTAGAAGAAAGGGGGGCTGGGGACAGGCTAAAGATATCTGTCAATTTCCAATTAATTACACTGTTATTGAAATTTTATTGAGAAAAAAACAACAAAATCACAACAGCAACCTTGATAGGTTAACAAACAGAAATTCACAACAGTATCCTTGACATGTTAACAAACAGAGAACTCACAGCAATATCCTTGATAGGTTAGCAAACAAAAAATCACAACACTATCCTTGACATGAAAACAAACAAAAATCACAATAGTATCCTCGACAGGTTAGCAAACATAAAATCACAACAGCATCCTTGATGGGTCAACAAACAGAAAATCATAACAGTATCATTGACAGGTAAGTAAACAGAAAATCACAACAGTATCCTTGACAGGTTAGCAAACAGAAAATCACAACAGTATCCTTGACATGTTAACAAACAGAAAATCACAACAGTATCCTTGACATGTTAACAAACAGAAACTCACAATAGCATCCTTAACAGGTTAACAAACAGAAAATCACAATAGCATTCTAAACATGTAAGCAAACAGAAAATCACAATAGCATCCTTAACAGGTTAACAAACAGAAAATCACAAAAGCATCATTGGCAGGTTAACAAACAGAAAATCACAACAGTATCCTTGACAGGTTAACAAACAGAAAACCACAATAGTATCCTTAACAGGTTAACAAACAGAAAATCACAATAGCATCTTTAACAGGTTAGCAAATAGAGAATCACAATAGCATCCTTAACAGGTTAGCAAATAGAGAATCACAATAGCATCCTTGACAGGTTAATAAACATAAAATCACAATAGCATCCTTGACAGGTTAACAAACAAAGAAAAGTATCCTTTTTAATATATTATTTTGACAAGTTTAAATATATATATATATATATATATATATATATATATATATATATATATATATATATATATTCATTCATTCATTCATTCATTCATTCATTCATTCATTCATTCATTCATTCATTCATTCATTCATTCATTCATTCATTCATTCATTCATTCATTTATTCATTCATTCATTCATTCATTCATTCATTTATTTATTTATTTATTAGCAATACAGGGTCAGTGAGTTTTTATAGGCATGGTGTTTTGGAAAAAGTATTTAGCCAATTTTAAATGTTTGAAAAATCCTGATAAATTTCCTTTAATGCCATTTTCAACACATTTCAGGTTATATACAGCATCCAGTTTTTATTGTTGGAGGAGGACCTCAGAATGAATCAGTAGAACCACTGTCCTTCTGCAAGTACCTGGAAAACTTTCTCACATAATGTTTTTTTGAGAGAGCAGAATTCGAACCTAGACCATAGTGGTGAGAGGTAAGTGATCTTGAAATGGCACCTTAGACCAGTTGGCCACAGAGGAACCTGGTTAAATTCAAATATCCTTACATATGTTCTTGATTTAACCAACAAGCTCAACGATGATTAATTCCATCACACAGAAAAAATTGATATAGTTGTTTGAAATGTTAAGTATATGTATAGCAACAGCAGTTATTTTTATTGTTTGAAATAAAGCAAAACTGAAATGAAGTTTACATCAGGCAATTCAGTCTCAATATTTATGGGAAGCACTTATCATGGAATTTGATGCATACATTTCAGCATTCCCCAGAGGCAATCTATTTAGTTTACTAGAATATTTAGCATCATTGTTATGCAATCGGGGGCTAACAGATGATCTGTTAACCTAACTATCCTTTTCTGGGATCCAGTAGGGTGAAACAGTACTCAAGCACACAAATCTCCACGAGAAACTGACATCTTTTCCTTCTAAATCAGCAACGAGAGATGATCGACAATGTGACACAATGTTGTATATTAATTATCATGAAGATTGTGGTGGGGCAAAGATTCAAACCTACAATCTCTGGATTGTAAGAGCTATTTGGAGAGATGGAGGTAAAGATTTGAACCTATGAACACAGGTGAGAGGTTAGCTATATTTTGAAACAGTGTCTTAGATAACTCTGCCACTGAAAACACTACGCACATGGCCATCTGAATTAATGAAAGAAAAAAATAAGGTAAACACTTCGTACTGGTTAGGAAAAAACCTATTGAAATTACTATTCTGATGGGGGACATCCTTCCTCAAGATCATGTGCTTTACACCACAAAACAAGGGGCATTCCTTTTAATGCCTGTCTGTAAAACCTAGTTAGCTAGATGGACAGAAATCTTAAACTTCAAACAATAGCTCATTTATAACTTTAAACTGAAAACATCTGCAGATTTGTGAAAATGAAGCTTTACATTATTTTCAATAAACTACAGACAACTGGGTTTATTTATCAAAGTAGATTTTAGGCTGAAACACATGCATCTCAACACTTTAGAAAGTATCTGGTAAAATTTCTCACAAAAATATTTGGGCCAAGCTGGACTCTTATCCATGACCTACATATATGAGGCCATAATAGCCAGAGATATTTGTTTGTTTGTTTGTTAAACAAAGCATTCTTTCCTTGGATTCTGGAAAGTTTACCAGTACTCCAGCACACCCATCTGATATCTTTCCCATTTGTAAAGTTAGCGGTAAGAGACAAATGGTAATGAGATGCAATCTCCTACATCAATCATCACAGAGATTGTGGCTATTCAAACACGCGAACCCTGGATCAATAGTCAGATGTCCTAACGACTGAGTTAACTGGGCCAAGCCTATGAGATGTATGCATGTCAGAATTTTACGGATCTTCAACACTGCATACTGCTACATGGAGGTGTATTACATTCTTAGCGGAAAAGGGATGCTAAAAAAATAACAACATAATTGTCACTTTGTGGCTATATAAATTCCATGGTTGAAACTGAAAGACTACAAACTGTACTTACCTAATATAAGACTGCATGGTTGATCGGTAACAGGTGTAAGGTAGGGGGGAAGGGGGGGGGGGGGGGGGGTAAATATTTCAAGGTCTGCCCTTTGGAAACTTTCAGTAAACATGTGAAAGCAGCAAAAAGTCAGAGAACTTTTTTAAATATCTTGATTCAATATAAAAGCTTGAACTATATGCATAAGGTAGCATCTAGAATGTATAGACTACTACATAGTTCTACTAAATATTATTCAGACCAGTACTTTATCCAGTAAAGCAAATATATTCCAAATTGCTTCTAAGAAAAAAATTTCAGTCAGTCAGGAAAATGCCAGGGAGCCTTTGTAGCAGTTACCTGCAGGGTACATGTTGGAAGTTTTTGTTGAATTTATGGCAAAACTCACAATTGTTGTAGATTTTAAGTATTTTTGTTTCTTTTTTTATTCAATCAACATAATAACACTATTATAGAAATTCTAATTAAGAACTTTATATTTGAACACAATTATAATTAATGAAACATTCATGAAATTAAAAATACAGATATCACTCATGGTAACCGCAGTAACAAAATTAAATGTACAAGTTATTAATCATCTTTACATAAAATGACTTTTAATATAAAAAAATGGTTATTACATATGCCATGTACAATGATTTAAACTCCATAGTGATACATAACTGTTATTTAATAATCTTCTATCTGTGGACTTCTCAAACTTGAATGAAAATAACTGATTATGTGAGATTTGCCGGATCATCATAGGTTATTAACTTAAAACCACCCTAATTACTTATAATCAGAAACTTACCATATCAAAAGAAAAAAAAAATCACTAACTCCAGAGAATAACAGAAAATACAATAGTTCAGTCAATATAAATAGAACATTCAGTAAAAATATGACTTACAAAATAATTTAGCTTTTGGGAATTACAAAATAATTACACTGAAAGAGAAAATATTTATAATTCTTATTGATATTATCTTATCAATAATTTTGAGAGTTGTCCCAAAAGTTTATAGACCATTTTTTATACAATAACATAACAACAAACATATAAATAACAAGAACATTGAGGTAATTTTTTTTTTGTTACTGATAATTATATAATTTTCTTTTCTTTGTTTGTGCTGTATATTTTTTTCTTATTTTTTAATTTGCTCTTTTAATTATTTTAGAGCTTTAGAGCTTTTTTCTTTACAGCTTATTTTCTTCTTTTTTTATACTCTTTTTTTATAATATCTTTTAGAGCTTTTTTTCTTTTAAAATACATGTTATAAGAACAATAATACTCTTTTTGTATATTTGGTTGTGAGTATGTATGTGTTTGTGGGTATGTATGTGTTTATGAATATGTATGTGTTTGTAAGTATGTACATGTTTGTATGTATGTGTGTGCGTGTGCGTGTGTGTGTGTGTTTGTGAGTATGCATGGGTATGTATGTGTTTGTGAGTGTGCATTATGTTTGTGATTGTGTGTATGTATGTTTTTCATGTGTGTGTCCAAAGAACTCTTGTGATGTCCAGATTGACAGCCTTTATATAATTCCAAAGTTTTTTCTTCCACAGCATTAAGGTTTTATATAATGTTATGCTCATATGATATTGTTGTTGTTGTTTAATGTTGAACACATACAATGCTGATATTGTAAAATGTAGATCTTGTATAATGTTGTTGTCATATTATGTTGATGATGTCGTATAATGCAGCTCTCATTTAATGTTGGCCTCATACAATGTTGTTGTCATACAATGTACATCTCATACAATATTGATGTTATATAAAGTAGATCTCATACAATGTTGTTGTCGTACAATGTTGTAATTGTATAATGAAGATGTTGTATATTATTGATCTCATACAATGTTGTTGTTCAATGTTGTTGTTGTATACTGGTGATCTCATACAATGTTGATGTTGTATAATGGTGATCTCATACAATGTTGATGTTGTATAATGGTGATCTCATACAATGTTGATGTTGTATAATGGTGAACTCATACAATGTTGTTGTTGTATAATGGTGATCTCATACAATGTTGAGGTTGTATAATGGTGATATCATACAATGTTGATGTTGTATAATGGTGAACTCATACAATGTTGTTGTTGTATAATGGTGATCTCATACAATGCTGTTGTTGTATAATGGTGATCTCATACAATGCTGTTGTTGTATAATGGTGATCTCATACAATGTTGATGTTGCATAATGGTGATCTCATACAATGTTAATGTTGTATAATGGTAATCTCATACAATGTTGATGTTGAATAATAGTGAACTCATACAATGCTGATGTTGTATAACCCTTTACTTCATATAGACGCCTTTGGACGCCTCTAATATTGAAAGCATTAATTCACCACATATCAGCAATGGGTGAATTATGTTTATATTTACTGACAGAGTGGAAAACAGTGCAGGAAGTGTTCAGATTGCTCGTAACGAGCAATCTGAACTCTTCCTGCACTGTTTTCAAAGGTCTTATGTGATTGGTGCAGGAAAACGCATATCTATGAAGTAAAGGGATAATGGTGATCTCATACAATGTTGTTGTTGTATAATGGTGGTCTCATACAATGCTGTTGTTGTATAATGGTGATCTCATACAATGCTGTTGTTGTATAATGGTGATCTCATACAATGCTGATGTTGTATAATGGTGATCTCATACAATGTTATTGTTGTATAATGGTGATCTCATACAATGCTGTTGTTGTATAATGGTGATCTCATACAATGTTAATGTTGTATAATGGTGATCTCATACCATGTTGATGTTGTATAATGGTGATCTCATACAATGTTGTTGTTGTATAATGGTGATCTCATACAATGCTGATGTTGTATAATGGTGATCTCATACAATGTTGTTGTTGTATAATGGTGATCTCATACAATGCTGATGTTGTATAATGGTGATATCATACAGTGTTGTTGTTGTTGTATAATGGTGATCTCATACAATGTTGATGTTGTATAACGGTGATCTCATACAATGTTGATGTTGTATAATGGTGATCTCATAAAATGCTGTTTCATACAATGATTTTTCTCATACATATTTGTTTCCCCCATGTAATATATAGCCGATATTTTATACAGACTCTGCTATACTGGTCAATTATCATTTAAACATCCAGATTCTTTTACAATTATTGAGCAGGAGTGTCTTGAATAGCCTGAAAAAAGAAACAAGTTATTAGCTTGCTGATAATTAAAGAGGATATCACAAACATAACATAAAAGATCACAATAAAATAGGATGAAACCTAATACAATATTTAATAAACTTGTAAAAATGGATCATGGTAATTGTAATATATGCATGAGCTAACCAAGATGTTCAACTTAATACATGACCTATAACACTAATTAAGTCTTGCAAGATTGCTCTATAACACTAATTAAGTCTTGCCAGATTGCTCTATAACACTAATTAAGTCTTGCCAGATTGCTCTATAACACTAATTAAGTCTTGCCAGATTGCTCTATAACACTAATGAAGCCTTGCAAGATTGCTCTATAACACTAATTAAGTCTTGCCAGATTGCTCTATAACACTAATTAAGTCTTGCGAGATTGCCCTATAACACTAATTAAGTCTTGCAAGATTGCCCTATAACACTAATTAAGTCTTGCAAGATTGCTCTATAACACTAATTAAGTCTTGCCAGATTGCTCTATAACACTAATTAAGTCTTGTCAGATTGCTCTATAACACTAATTAAGTCTTGTCAGATTGCTCTATAACACTAATTAAGTCTTACAAGATTGCTCTATAACACTAATTAAGACTTGTCAGATTGCTCTATAACTCTAATTAAGTCTCGTCAGATTGCTCAAAAACACTAATTTAGCCTTGCAAGATTGCTCTATAACACTAATTTAGTCTTATCAGATTGCTTATAACACCAATTAAGTCTTGCCAGATTGCTCTATAACACTAATTAAGTCTTGCAAGATTGCTCTATAACACTAATTAAGTCTTGCAAGATTGCTCTATAACACCAATTAAGTCTTGCCAGATTGCTCTATAACACTAATTAAGTCTTGCAAGATTGCTCTATAACACTTATTAAGTCTTGCCAGATTGATCTATAACACTAATTAAGACTTGTCAGATTGCTCTATAACACTAAATAATTCTTACAAGATTGCCCTATAACACTAATTTAGCCTTGCAAGATTGCTCTATAACACTAATTAAGACTTGTCAGATTGCTCTATAACTCTAATTAAGTCTCGTCAGATTGCTCCAAAACACTAATTTAGCCTTGCAAGATTGCTCTATAACACTTATTAAGTCTTATCAGATTGCTCTATAACAGTAATAACGTCTTGTTGGGTTGCTCTAAAACACTAATTTAGCCTTGCAATATTGCTCTATAACACTAGTTAAGTCTTGTTGGATTGCCCTCAAACATTAATTAAGTTTTGCCACATTGCTCTAAAACACTAAGTCTTGCCACCAGAGTGGTCTATAACACTTATTCAGTCGTGTCACCAGATTGCTCTATAATACTTATTAAGTCTTGCAAGTTTTAAGTAATATTTTTTTTAAATGTGACGAAAACTGTCAATCTGAAAAAAATACAAAACAACAAGTGACATAGTATTTAAGCCTTCAGTCTGTACTTCCTCATGTAAGCCAGCACTGATACTAAGTACACAGGAACTTATGTGACATAATAATTAAGCCTTCAGTCTGTATTTCCTCATGTAAGTCAGCACTAATACCAAGTACACAGGAACCTATGTAACATATTAATTAAGCATTCAGTCTGTATTTCCTCATGTAAGTCAGCACTAATACCAAGTACACTGGAACCTATGTAACATAATAATTAAACATTCGGTCTGTACTTTCTTGTGTAAGCCAGCACTGATACATGGTACACAGGAACCTATGTGACATAATAATTAAGCCTTCAGTCTGTATTTCCTCATGTAAGCCAGCACTGATACCAAGTACACTGGAATCTATGTGACATAATAATTAAGCCTTCAGTCTGTATTTCCTTATGTAAGTCAGCACTGATACCAAGTTCACTGAAACCTATGTGACATAATAATTAATCATTCAGTCTGTATTTCCTCAAGTAGTCAGCACTGATACCAAGTACATAAGAACCTATGTGACATGGTAATTAAGCCTTCAGTCTGTATTTCCTCATGTAAGCCAGCACTGATACCAAGTACACTGGAACCTAGTTGACATAGGAATTAAGCCTTCAGTCTGTATTTCCTCATGAAAGTCAACACTGATACCAAGTACACTGGAACCTATGTGACATAATAATGAAGCATTCAGTCTGTATTTCCTCATGTAAGCCAGCACTAATACTTCGATTGTGTTCATATAGGTTTGATCCCCGGCAGGGTCGTACCAATGACTTGAATAAATGTTACAAGAAGTCTTCCGGGCTTGAACCCCCCCCCCCCCCCCCCCCCCGGACGAAAACTCGTCGAGAATCGATCCAGAACCTCCGGGTATTGGAGCAAGCATGCTAACCACTAAAGCACCGCAACTCCTCATTGTCCCTACTGTTCAAGGGCAGCATGAAGTGGCCTTTTATTAAACTGACTTTGAGAAACGGTGGGCTAAGGTTATTGACTTGTTTGTTGAAGGACACTATCTTGAGCAATGACACATGATATCGGAATTGTGTTCAAAAATCATTGACTTTCCCTCATATGATTTAACCATGATAATATTATATGTGTAATATAAACATATGTTAGACACAGTTCTCAGTAACATGTTAAATGGTAATGGTGAAAGGAAACAGCCCTGTTTTAACACAAGTCAATTATCTCTGAATAGAACATAACTACTGTAATCCACAAGTAACTTGCAAACTGACTTGCATAAAGTTTTGGGATTAAACAGGGTAACGCCCCGGTTTCACTTAACATCTTAACCTAAGATTTTCCTCAACTCAGATTTTTTAATACAATTTACATTGATAATTCTTTACACTGATCATTTTACATGTTATCTTTTACCATTGAGACAAGATTGATCAGATTTGTGATTTAGAAAAATTGATAATTTTGAGTTTAGGAAATTATGAGCTTGAGATGTTTAGTAGAACCGGGCCCAGGTTCCCTGAACCCACCGGCGACCTCAGCGGCGAGAGGTAATTGGCCATGTGACAACAGTGTATTAGACAACTCAGCCACATGGGACCCTCATATAAAGCTACATGTTTGCTCAGGGGGTCAGAAAACGGCCCGGTGTTAGTATGATGTTTGTCATTCGTGTCCTGAACACTTTTAAAGGGGCATACAGCAATGTTAATATTGACTTCGAGTTGACGTATAAAACCGATCTTAACATTCGTACACGTTTAACCATATGGAAATGTTAATATTGACTTCGAGTTGACGTATCAAACCGATCTTAACACATGGATGTTTAACCATATGGAAATGTTAATATTGACTTCGAGTTGACGCATCAAACCGACCTTAACACTCATGTACGTTTAACCATATGGAAATCTTAACCTAAGTTATAATATCTTATCATCATATTTAACGAAGTAAGGTCAGTTATCATAGAGCTGAACGGGACATAATTTGACATGTTAAGCATATTACAGGTTATGAGATATATGACATATCAAATTTTATTAGTAGAGGAAGATCTCAGAGTAAATGTGACTAAAGCCACCGTCCTTCCGCAAGTAACTGGTAAACGTGCTCACATAGCGTTGTTGGATCAATCTGGGCTCGAACCTATGACCTCAGCGGTGAGAGGTTAGTGATCTTTGGACAACATCGTGAACCATTTGGTCGCGGAGAACAGAATTTTATTCAATATCCCTTAAATATATACAGTTTATCGTTTTACATCGTATAACGAAGTTCCTTTGTGCTCGAACTTACAGAGAAAAAATACACAAAAACACAATGTATCAATCAGAATAATGTTGTTTATCAATAAGTTATTCTGATCATACTGAATATACAGGCATATTGTTCATATAATATTTTCAAGAATGAAGCCCGACATTTAGTGGTAAAAGACATTTGAAATTGGGCACAGGTTTCAAGAGCTTTATGTCTTTGGTTTTTTCCTGAGTGAGTCGACCACGTTTTGAAAATATACAATACATTGAAATACTTTTCCTTTAATATATGCCTATTATGTTTCATGCATCTGTTTGTATCTATGGCTTGTCAATGCCACTTTATAAATGCCTTTCACAAATCACAAAATCAATGTCTATTGTTTGTTTGAATTTTTGTATGGAAAATAGGTAGGACGTCGTGTTACCTTTAATCATGGAGGTGCGCATTTGTGTTGTTGTTCGACATTGCTTTTTAAAATTTACGTATCGAACTGCATCATCTTTGGGTGGGCTATAAAGTGGCGGATAATTGCCCTCATTTTGCTGTCGGAATGTTTGATTTAATTACAGAAATGTATTATTGAACTAGTCATGTTATGTAAAAATATTAGTTAAATAGTCATGTATATAACATTCTACGCACATTATGATATAAAGTAATCCATTATATATTATATTATAGTTATTTTATGGTACAATAAAATGACATGTTCGCATAACATGGTATTTGTGTATCTTTTGATTCCTATTTGCAAAACAAGCTGCATATTGATGTAGCTGGATACATAAGAGAGCTGCATTAAGCAAGCACAAAAAATAATTATTGTAAATAATTGAGTTTGTGTTATTAATCAGCCATCCTTGCCCGTATTTAGTTGTCATTGCGTTTAGTACGCACAAAGAAGATATCATGTTACCCCTTACCTTCTATTTCTAACACAGAAACATCAATATATTTTAGCAGTCGCATTTTTCATCAACCCGCCACCATCCCCTCTTCACCGCCTGACTTGTAATGAAATTGAGTTTGGTAGATTTATGGATATAAGTCTATATTATTAATGCAGGGACGGCTGATTGCTTACTTAACATTTCTTATGCCATACGAGTTGTTTGATTTTAACTCTTATTTGTATGAATTAACAATATTTGTTTTATCTACACGGTGTGGATGGATAGTTGCCCACCTTTTGCTGAACGAATGTTTGATTTAATTACAGAAATGCATTATTGAAATTTTCTAACTAGACATGTTATGTAAGAATGTTAGTTAAATAGTCATGTATATAACATTCTACGCACATTATAATATAAAGTAATCCATTATATATTATATTATAGTCATTTTATGGTACAATTAAATGACATGTTCGCATAACATGGTATTTGTGTATCATTTGATTCCCATTTGCAAAACAAGCTGCATATTGATGTGGTTGGATACTTGACGTCTCGCACACCAGTTAATTTTGTGCTGTTCTACATATAAAGGCATCCACTTCTGGAACACTGGATACATTACCAATGGTTCTAAAAGTGCCTTACTCCCATAGATAGTTCTCTGTTGGTCTAAATATGCAGAAAAAAACATGGGGTTGACAAGGTTGCTTTTTCACAATTTCGATGGTTTGATGGCACCTCTTCATTTTTGACAATTCTGCCCATTTGTTGCAGTGTATCACTACGCATTTTTAAACTGTTATAGCATCATCAAACAGTTCCCACCCAGTGTCGTCCAAACTTTGCAGAAATCGTGAAAATGTTCCAATGTTCCCATATGCACAAAGAAATATGACATGTTATGCATTTTTAACAAAAAAATTGCCCAACCGCTTTACACAGCTCTAATTTCTTTGGCGTAATAAACTTGCTACCGTCATGTAAGGGAGGTAAGTCTTCAGTGAGACATTAAGAGAGCTGTATAAAGCAAGTACAAATACAGTTTATCGTTATTTATGCAAACAGTGCAATACAACGCATGCATACAGCAATACAGGACTGAACATTGAAATAATATTAATATAAAGCCTGTGGTGTCACTCTGATTTAGAAATACATGTATACAATTGTCTGTTAGCCCTTGATGGCATAAAAAAAATGACGCTTAATATGCAATCAATCAATCTTTGTATACATTCAAATGTTTTTAATTAAAAAATAAAACATGTAGAATCCTTGCGTTACGTTCTTTCTTGAACCACCAGGCCCGATTAGCCCAGTCGGTTATGCATCTTATTATCAATCTAGGGGTCGTGAGTTCGAATCCCCGCCCGGCAACATTCTCCGTGATGATTGATATACGACATTATGTCTCACTATCATTCGTCTCTCACCACTGATTCAAATGGGAAAGTTATCAGTTACTTGTGGAGATGGGTGTGCTCGAGTACTGGTTAACCTTTCAGCATCCCAGGAAACAGTGATTAGGTTAACTGATCATATGTTAGCCCTCGATGGCATAAAAATAACGCTAAATATTCAATCAATCAATTCAATCTTTCTTGAACCATCTAAATACAGTTAAACAATTAATGGTATACACAGCAGTAAGCCCGGACACATGTAATGGTTCGGATATACTTTTTTCGTTTTTGAGTTGTTTTGGATACACGAACTCTCTGCCTTTCTTGTGTATTACGTGCAAATAAGGCTTGTCTGCAAACTTACATGAATAGCTATTGATATTGTTATGGAATATACATGTATAGTCAAATAGTAATATAATAATAATAATAATAATAGTAATAATGATAATGTCCCCTGTGGCGAATGATTCTAATTTCACAAACTTGTTTCGCTGTTTTCTTAGTATATTTGCAGCAAGAGCCTGTAACAAAATAAGAAATACAACTACACGACAAATAAGCAATGAGAATATATACGAGTATATTTTTTAATACAATATACTCTACCGGAAAACGCATTGTGAGAAGTGATGTAGCTAAAATCAAAGATCGTTACTAATAGACGACAGTAAGAAAATAGTGCTGAACCTATCAGAAATCAGGCTAAAGGTTGCACGAGCGAATATCGAAATATGAAATCCATAATTAATATGGACTCACACCGATATTTCTACAGTAAAGGTTTAGAAGAGAGAGAGATGCTTCCTTCCGAGTACATGACTGAAATGGAAGCACAAGTACATATGAGAAGACAGTGAGACGACAGAAAAAAAGGCGTTCAGTCCTCCACGACCGGTGACTGTACAATTGAAGAAGGCAACCACATCAGCTTGAGATGGGTTGACCCCACGTAAATAAGGATTTTAAAATTAGGCTTTTCGCTATACTGGGAAACCGCCAAAAATATAGGGGACACTATGTACGGATTTTAACGTCTTTTATATACACCTGCAAAATCTTTCAGGTGGTTACAAAAATTTGCATATATGTATACGTATATTAAACGTATGAATTAATTCTACTTCCGGTCAACTAGAATAACGCCCCTTTCAAGATTAACACCTTTAAAAGGGTTTAAATGACCCTACGAAATTGGGACCCATAATAGCTCAGTGGTCTAGGACGTTAATTTGTTGTCCAGAAAGTCGTGTGTTCAAACCGCAGTCAAGGTAAAGAAAAAAAAAGATATATTTTTATACCATTTTTATTTGTCATTAAAGAAATTTACTTGTATCAAAACAGTCTGACGATGTAAAAGAAAAAAAAATGACATAGGACATATATAACTTATTTACGTTTATTATAAGAATATCAATGTCCATGGTATTTAGGAAGCATTAGCTGGTAAACTACATAATAATTAAGCATCGGCTGAGTAAACTACATAATAATTATGGTTTCTTTTTTATGCCATCGAGGGTTGACGGATGATCAGTTGACTTTACCACTCTTTCCTGTGATTCTGGGAGGTTAACCAGTTTTCGAGAATACCTATCTCCGCAACTCTTTACTTGACAGAGGTGAGAGACGAATGACAATGAGACGCAATGTCGTATATCAATCATCACGGAGACTGTGGCCGGGTGAGAATTTGAACTCACCACCCGGCCAAGATTAATAGTCATGCGTACTACTGACTGAGCTAACCGGTCCCGGGTTAACGAAAAGAAGTGTTGTCAAATCAACCAATCAATGAATTGGGCGGGGTTAGCGGTTAACAATGCACAATATATGAAACTTCCCATGAGGAATATTCTCAGTCCTTCTTAACTCGGCAACAACACTGCTGTTCCTTACGCATTAATATACACACTAAAAAATGCACCAACAAACGAATACTCGCAATGAAATTAAAACTTTGATACCTGCAGAACAGCAAAGTTTTAGAACAAATATTTTATACCTTCTTTTTACAAAATATCAAACGAAGAAAAAGGTCGTTATAGACAACGTTTTTATAAATAAAAAAAATCATGGTTGTTTGTGTTTATTTCTTATGATGTCCTTGGTATTGGCGTGCATTTCATGGCCTGTTTACATGTGTAAACATGTGATCGCTGCCTGACTTGTAATGAAATTGAGTTTGGTAGATTTATGGATATAAGTCTATATTATTAATGCAGGGACGGCTGATTGCTTACTTAACATTTTTATGCCATACGAGTTGTTTGATTTTAACTCTTATTTGTATGAATTAACAATATTTATTTTATCTACACGGTGAGGATGGATAGTTGCCCACCTTTTGCTGAACGAATGTTTGATTTAATTACAGAAATGTATTATTGAAATTTTCTAACTAGTCATGTTATGTAAGAATGTTAGTTAAATAGTCATGTATATAACATTCTACGCAACTTATAATATAAAGTAATCCATCATATATTACATTATAGTCATTTTATGGTACAATAAATGACATGTTCGCATAACATGGTATTTGTGTATCATTTGATTCCCATTTGCAAAAAAAAGCTGCATATTGATGTGGTTGGATACTTGACGTCTCACACACAAATTAATTTTGTGCTGTTCTACATATAGCGACATGCACTTCTGGAACACTGGATACATTACCAATGGTTCTAAAAGTGCCTTACTCCCATAGATAGTCCTCTGTTGGTCTAAATATACAGAAAAAACATGGGGTTGACAAGGTTGCTTTTTCACAATTTCGATGGTTTGAACGCACCCCTTCATTTTTGACAATTCTGCCCATTTGTTGCAGTGTATCACTACGCATCTTTAAACTGTTATAGCATCATCAAACAGTTCCCATTGTCATCCAAACTTTGCAGAAATCGTGAAAATGTTCCAATGTTCCCATATGCACAAAGAAATATGACATGTTATGCATTTTTAACAAAAAAAATGCCCAACCCCTTTACGCAGCTCTTATTTCTTTGGCGTTATAAACTTACTACCGTCATGTAAGGGAGGTAAGTCTTTAGTGAGACATTAAAAGAGCTGTATTAAGCAATTACAAATACAGTTTATCGTTATTTATGCAAACAATGCCATACAACGCATGCATACTGCAATACAGGACTGAACATTGAAATAATATTAATATAAAGCCTGTGGTGTCACTCTGATTTAAATATATATATCATATATAAAAAGCATATTTTATTGCTTTAAACATTTGACCATTTACATCACATCTTGTTTTTTACATTCAGTTTCTCTTTGTATACAATCGTCTGTTAGCCCTGGATGGCATAAAAAAATGACGCTAAATATGCAATCAATCAATCTTTGTATACATTCAAATGTTTTGAATTAAAAAATAAAACATGTAGATTCCTTGCGTTACGTTCTTTCTTGAACCACCAGGCCCGATTAGCTCAGTCGGTTATGCATCTTATTATCAATCTAGGGACCGTGTGTTCGAATCCCCGTCCGGCAACATTCTCCGTGATGATTGATATACGACATTACGTCTCACTATCATTCGTCTCTCACCACTGATTCAAATGGGAAAGTTATCAGTTACTTGTGGAGATGGGTGTGCTCGAGTACTGGTTAACCTTTCAGCATCCCAGGAATCAGTGGTTAGGTTAACTGATCATTTGTTAGCCCTCGATGGCATAAAAATAACGCTAAATATTCAATCAATCAATTCAATCTTTCTTGAACCATCTAAATACAGTTAAACAATTAATGGTATATACAGCAGTAAGCCCGGACACATGTAATGGTTCGGATATACTTTTTTCGTTTTTGAGTAGTTTTGGATACACGAACTCTCTGCCCCTCTTGTGTATTACGTGCAAATAAGGCTTGTCTGCAAACTTACATGAATAGCTATTGATATTGTCATGGAATATACATGTATAGTCAAATAGTAATATAATAATAATAATAATAATAATAATAATAATAATATTAATAATGATTATGTCCCCTGTGGCGAATGATTCTAATTTCACAAACTTGTTTCGCTGTTTTCTTAGTATATTTGCAGCAAGAGCCTGTAACAAAATAAGAAATACAACTACACGACAAATAAGCAATGAGAATATATACGAGTATATTTTTTTATACAATATACTCTACCGGAAAACGCATTGTGAGAAGTGATGTAGCTAAAATCAAAGATCGTTACTAATAGACGACAGTAAGAAAATAGTGCTGAACCTATCAGAAATCAGGCTAAAGGTTGCACGAGCGAATATCGAAATATGAAATCCATAATTAATATGGACTCACACCGATATTTCTACAGTAAAAGTTTAGAAGAGAGAGATGCTTCCTTCCGAGTACATGACTGAAATGGAAGCACAAGTACATATGAGAAGACAATGAGACGACAGAAAAAAGGCGTTCAGTCCTCCACGACCGGTGACTGAACGATTGAAGAAGGCAACCACATCAGCTTGAGATGGGTTGACCCCACGTAAATGAGGATTTTAAAATTAGGCTTTTCGCTATACTAGCAAACCGCCAAAAATATAGGGGACACTATGTACGGATTTTAACGTCTTTTATATACACCTGCAAAATCTTTCAGGTGGTTACAAAAATTTGCATATATGTATACGTATATTAAACGTATGAATTAATTCTACTTCCGGTCAACTAGAATAACGCCCCTTTCAAGACTAACACCTTTAAAAGGGTTTAAATGACCCTACGTAATTGGGACCCATAATAGCTCAGCGGTCTAGGACGTTAATTTGTCGTCCAGGAAGTCGTGTGTTCAAACCGCAGTCAAGTTAAAGAAAAAAAAAAGATTTATTTTTATACCATTTTTATTTGTCATTAAAGCAAATTACTTGTATCAAAACAGTCTGACGATGTAAAAGAAAAAAAAAATGACATAGGCCATATATAACTTATTTACGTTATTATAAGAATATCAATGTCCATGGTATTTAGGAAGCATTAGCTGGTAAACTACATAATAATTAAGCATAGGCTAAGTAAACTACATAATAATTATGGTTTCTTTTTTATGCCATCGAGGGTTGACGGATGATCAGTTGACTTTACCACTCTTTCCTGTGATTCTGGGAGGTTAACCAGTTCTCGAGAATACCTATCTCCGCAACTCTTTACTTGACAGAGGTGAGAGACGAATGACAATGGGACGCATTGTCGTATATCAATCATCACGGAGACTGTGGCCGGGTGAGAATTTGAACTCACCACCCGGCCAAGTTTAATAGTCATGCGTACTACTGACTGAGCTAACCGGTCCCGGGTTAACGAAAAGAAGTGTTGTTAATCAACCAATCGATGAATTGGGCGGGGTTAGCGGTTAACAATGCACAATACATGTATATGAAACTTCCCATGAGGAATATTCTCAGTCCTTCTTAACTCGGCAACAACACTGCTGTTCCTTACGCATTAATATAAAAAATGCACCAACAAACGAATACTCGGAATGAAATTAAAACTTTGATACCTGCAGAACAGCAAAGTTTTAGAACAAATATTTTATGCCTTCTTTTTACAAAATATCAAACGAAGAAAAGGGTCGTTATAGCCAACGTCTTTATAAATAAAAAAATCATGGTTGTTTGTGTTTATTTCTTATGATGTCCTTGGTATTGGCGTGCATTTCATGGCCTGTTTACATGTGTGTGTTGCTATAATTTCTTTTATCATTGTTATTATATCGTTCATGCATCACGTTGTCATGCTTTGTATACATGTACGGTTATTACCGTAATCGATATATCTATCTATCTGCCGTGTGTTTGAATGAAATTTGCTTTATAGAAATATTTAGAAAATTTGTTAATTGTATGTACATGTAGATAGACGGTGGTTCTACACGGAATCGTTCTGAGAACTTCCTAGTTCTATTCGGAGTCATTCTGAGGACATTCTTGTTCTATTCAGAGTCATTCTGAGGACTTCCTTGTTCTATTCAGATCCATTCTGGGGACTTCCTAGATCTTCTCCGATTTATTCTGAGGACTTCCTAGATCTTCTCCGATTTATTCTGAGGACTTCCTAGTTCTATTCGGATTCATTCTGAGGACTTCTTAGTTATACTTGGAATCATTTTGAGGACTTCCTAGTTTTATTCGGATTCATTCTGAGGACTTCTTAGTTCTATTCGTATTCATTCTGAGGACTTTCTAGTTTTATTCAGATTTATTCTGATGACTTCCTATTTCTATTCGGATTCATTCTGAGGACTTTCTAGTTCTACTGGGATTCATTCTGGGGACTTTCTAGTTGTACTCTGATGAGGCCCTCCCAATGGGGGTCCCTGTTCTCTGGATTTCTTAAAGTAATGCCTATTGTTCCCCAGATCTCCAAAAGTATTTGCCAAAGTTCCCCAAAAGTATTTTGTCCATGTTCCCCAGATCTCTAAAAGTATTTCCACTGTTCCCTAGATCTCCAAAAGTTTTAAACATAGTTCCCTGAAAGTACCAAATAGTGTTTCCTTAAGTAAAACGTCTACTATAATATTCTCTATTATTATTTACACATCATCATAATAAGCAAAATCCATGTACTGCCTCCTTTTCCTTGTTGGAAATATCTATGGTCTATGGCTTGAACTTTCAGAGAAAAGGTGTTTTTTTAAGTTTCCTTAAAAATGTGCTTGTAAGCCCTGTGGCAGGGAACATTTGTGCTTCAACCACTCTGTTTCAAGAACTTCGAGAGTTTGTGATTATACAAATGCTGCGCGAGTTTGGATAATATTCTTTGAAAAAATGTGGGGGATGCTATAGCTTCTACAAGGAAAAGGTGAACGGATAGACGACGGAAAATTTACCGCAACATAAGCCCTGCTGCCCTTTGGCAAGTAGAGCCAAAGAAGATATCGATGGAAGGACAGAAAAGAAAAAGCTGTTTCAATCAGTCGACATCTCATTTTAAAAGTAAATTATGATCAAGTATAAAAATTATACATAAAATCAGTGACTTAATTACAGAGAATGGCAGGCTAATAGCAATATAATGTCCACAGCACTTTTAGTATAATTCTATAATTAACTCTTCGAATCTTGGTCCGAATTTAACAATTTTGGTGCCAAAGTAAAGCTGATAAAAATGATGACCAAATCCAATGATCAATTATTTAATATTTTTCTTCTGAATTTTAATTATTACGGATTGAAATCGAAATATGTTGAAATTTAATGAGAAAAAAAGATTTTTAAACAAAAAACGGTAGTCTTAATTTAACAAATACCATGTACGTTTAAACAGAACAATAGAAATAGAAAGATTAGATAAAAAGATGAAGCAGTAAGTTTTCAATCGGTGGGGGAAGTTTCATATTGATATTCATTGAAGTCGTTTTTTTTTCTTATTTCTTATTTCAAAAATGGGCTAAAAAGAGAAAACGATCACACACAAAAAAACAAATCAAGCCATTTCTTTTGATACCATAATCACAAAAATATTTCGTTTGATTCTGGAGGATGTGTGTTTCCATGATATAGAAAACGCCACGTGGTCTAGTGGTAAATCACCGAACCCATGATCCTAGGATCGTGGGTATTTCAATCCTTCGTAACGACTATGTTTGGTGTCCTTGAGAAATACACTTTTTTCCACATATGCTTAGTGCTGGTTATACCCAGGAAGACTTCGAGCGTGATTTGTCTAAGTCTTAAGAACTTGTTTCAAAATCGAAGTAAAATAAATAAGTTCAAACTAAACTAGAAAAAGCCAAAATGTGCCACCTGAAATTTAGACAAGTGCCTCCAGTTACCTATCTCTGTTTATATGTCTCTGATAAAATTGATCAAATAAGTTACTTTTTTTCATTAATAACAATATCCCTAGATCTCTAAAATAGGCCTTTGATCCCTGGATCTCTAAAAGTAATGGCCAACGTTCCTAAGATCTCTGGAAATAAACGGCCATGTTCTCCAGATCTCCAAAAAACCTGGGACGGACTCACTGATACCAAGTACACTGGAACCTATGTGACATAGTAATTAAGCCTTCAGTCTGTATTTACTCATGTAAGTCAGCACTGATACCAAGTACACAGGAATCTATGTGACATAGTAATTAAGCCTTCAGTCTGTATTTCCTCATGTAAGCCAACAGTGATACCAAGTAGATAATGAACCTATGTGACATAGTAATTAAGCCTTCAGTCTGTATTTCCTCATGTAAGCCAACAGTGATACCAAGTACATAATTAACCTATGTGACATAGTTATTAAAAATTCAGTCTGTATTTTCCCATGTAAGTCAGCACTGATACCAAGTACATAATGAGCCTTTGTGGCATAGTAATTAAGCATTCAGTCTCTATTTCCCCATGTAAGTCAGCACTGATACCAAGGGCATAATGAACCAATGTGACATAGTTATGAAGCATTTAGTCTGTATTTCCTTATATAATTCAGCACTGATACCAAGTACATACGATCTTTTGTGGCATAGTAATTAAGCATTCAGTCTCTATTTCCCCATGTAAGTCAGCACTGATACCAAGTGCATAATGAACCAATGTGACATAGTTATTAAGCCTTCAGTCTGTATTTCCTCATGTTAGTCAGCACTGATACCAAGTACATAATAAACCTATGTATCATAGTTATTAAACATTCAGTCTCTAATTCCCCATGTTAGTCAGCACTGATACCAAGTACATAATAAACCTATGTATCATAGTAATTAAGCATTCAGTCTCTATTTCCCCATGTAAGTCAGCACTGATACCAAGTACATACGAACCTATGTGACATAGTAATTAAGCCTTCAGTCTGTATGTCCCCATGTAAGTCAGCACTGATACCAAGTACACAGGAACCTATGTGACATAGTAATTAAGCCTTCAGTCTATTTCCCCATGTAAGTCAGCACTGATACCAAGTACATACGAACTTATTTGACATAGTAATTAAGCCTTCAGTCTGTATTTCCCCATGTAAGTCAGCACTGATACCAAGTACATACGAACCTATGTGACATAGTAATTAAGCCTTCAGTCTGTATTTCCCCTTGTAAGTCAGCACTGATACCAAGTACATACAAACCTATGTGACATAGTAATTAAGCCTTCAGTTTGTATTTCCCCATGTAAGTCAGCACTGATACCAAGTACATACGAACCTATGTGACATAGTAATTAAGCCTTCAGTCTGTATTTCCCCGTGTAAGTTAGCACTGATACCAAGTACATAATGAACCTATGTGACATAGTAATGAAGCCTTCAGTCTGTATTTCCTCATGTAAGCCAACACTGATACCAAGTACATAAAGAATCTGTGTGACATAGTAATAAAGCCTTCAATCTGTATTACTTCATGTAAGCCAGCACTGATACCAAGTACACAGGAACCTATGTGACATAGTAATTAAGCCTTCAGTCTGTATTTCCTCGTGTAAGCCAGCACTGATACAAAGTACATAAAGAACCTATGTATCATAGTTATTAACCCTTCAGTCTGTATTTCCCCATGCACTGATACCAAGTACATATGATATATTTCTTATGTTTTTAGGGGCCTTTTCATCCTTAATGTTAACCTTGAATTTAATGTTTTATAACCATATAAATTGATAAAATGATGTTAAATATCAGAATCATATTCAATGATATTTTGTTGCGAATTTATAGTTTATATTCCTTCCACCCTAAGGGTCCGATATTTATTGCATTGTTGGCATTTTCATTTTTTCGAATCAGCAAAAAAGGGTAGTTCCTAGTCACTGGCAGTGACTTAATAATGTGGACAGGGCACTGTAAATGGATAGCAAATGTAAATATTTTAATAACAAGAAAATCGACTGAACTAAATGTACCAATGAAGTTAAATAGTGAAAGTCGAATATATATATTGAATATGATAATGTATTTCGTGGAACTCTCACACTAAACTTGATGAATGTGATGATCTTTTTCTCATGTTATGAATTTAAAATGTGTTTAAAAACGTATGTTGAATAAGGCACCTTGAACGGTTTTGGAGTTTTGCTCCGGAAAAAGTGAATTTAGTTTGGCAATTTCTTTCCATGGTAACAGAAACACATATATTTCAAAATGTAAACTGCCCAATAGAAATACCACTACTAGACCACTAGGTTGACATTTGTACAAAGTTTCATGAAGTATCTTAAGCAATTTTGAAGACGTGCTTCAAAAACGGCGAATTTTGTGATATTATTTGTTTCCATGGTAACAGAAAAAAATATTGAAAACATTTTTTTTGCAAAGAATATCTAAGAAATGCATTACTTAATGTTGTAGTAAACTAGTTATACATGTATAACAAAGTCATAGCAAGGCATTCAAGGTGGCTATTTCCTATCTTAACTAGAGGGATCAAGAATTTCCCAGTTATGTTATGACAAGATACCAAAAAAACAATGCTCTTTCTACTTTTTATTCCAGTTTCATAATATGTATATCTTTATGAAATATATTATTTTTTAGTCAATTCAGGTCAAATTAAGTAAAAAAACGCACTAATTAAATACCAATAATGTTTATAATTGTTTCAATTACCGACCATATTCACACCTGAATTGATTGAAGTTAATCATCAAAAATACTTTATTCTTCTTTTTTTATTTGAACTAATAATGCAAGAAACACATATCTAAAAAAAATATAATAGGGCCATTCTGACTAAGGTATATTGGGCCGATTTGGTTTGGGGCCAATTTAACTGCACTCCGTCCAGCACACAGGGACAAGTAAAGAAAAAAATTTTTTTTTTTACATATTGATGTAATGAACTATACATATAACTGTATGTAAAACAAAATATTTAAAAAAAATTACTTGTCCCTGTGGTCCAGCATTCCCCACTTCAAAGCTTTTTTGGTCCTCTAAAAATGCATTTCCTATTTTCCTGTTATTTTTGACCAGTTTTTTGTCATTGCTTTTGTGTTTTTATGCAAATGCTGCACTAATAAAAATATAACTATCATATGATTAAGTAAGAGAGTTATGGACACTGTGAAGACTACAATTTATAAATTAGTTTATCTGGGCTTGGTTTTCACTAAATATCTCAAACTGAGATTTTCCTCAACTCAAAAATTTCAATTTCTCTAAATTATTACTTATTATACATTGAATGAGCACACAGAATTGATGTATGAACAATATTTACTCAATAGTAAAAAATAACATGCAAAAATGGAAGTTGTAGCATTTCAAAAATTTGAGTTGAGGAACGTCTCAAGTTGAGATGTTTAGTGATACTGGGGCCTGGGTTGTTAAGGTTGATCGTCTTACTTTTTTTCTAGCCAAATATCATGCTTTAATGTCTATTTTAACTTTTGTAAAGGGTTCTCCATGTCCAAGTGTTCTAAGGCGTTGTCTCATTATCACTTAACCTCTCACTGCTGAGGTCTTAGGTTAGAGTCCCACTTGATCCACAAACATTATGTGAGAAAGTTTGCCAGTTATTTGCAGAAGAGTGGTGGTTCTACTCAGATTTATTCTGAGGTCTTCGTCCACCAATAAAACTAAATATGCCATATATAACCTGAAACTTTGCTAAAGTGAGATAAAATTATTTTCAAAAATTAAAGAAGCTCATCACAGAATATCGTACAATTCCCAGTATTGGATTTTAATTTTGATGTTTAAAATAACACACTGATACAATTTCATTTTATTTATTTCAATATACATATAGTTATATAAATTGTGATTATTACATCCATTTTTACTTTCATATTTGACATAATATATTTTCTTACAAAATGTAATTGCATAACTTATACTAGATAAGGTTTGCTCTGTTTTCTTTTTTTATGTTTCATTTTCACATTTTGCATTCCTGCCTAAAATATGCCAGATAATATACCCGTATAATATTTTCACCCATGGGTGAATTTCTAGGCGGATGAAAATATAGTACAAGTATGGCACTAGTTATATAAATGTCTGTTAAAATCAAGACACGACAATAGATGTTTGTTTGTATAGGAATTTGCATCTTCTTTTTTTTTAACAGTATTTTAGTAATTTGATGTTGGTCAGTAATCAACTAGGAATCAACCAGTACTAGATACAATCCATCTCTGTAAGTCAATGACTTCTTCCCCACATATTCAGAGGTGGAAGATTCATTGCCCATGACCAATCATCACAAAGACTGTGACTGGGTTTCAAACGTACCATCCCTGGATTGACAGCCAATACATATTACTGACTGAGCTAATCAGACTGGGAATAATGACAACAGAACTTACTGGTGTCACACTGGCATTGGTTTTGGGCTCTGTTCAGTGACTTAAATGCATTTCTGGATGTGGTAAGAAGATATCATGAAATAATAATAATGTAGTTGTTAGGTGTTCTTTCTTCTTATGAAAAAAGAAAGTTCAGGTCATGAAAATACAACTGATTCTATGCTAATGTTAAAGTTGATATGGCTATGATGTTGAAATTTGGTCTTATTACATTACACATTGCAGCAGACATCTATTCTCAATTACTGAAGTATATCACAAAAATATGTTAAAAATGTCCATCTGTTTATATAAATCACTGACCAGCTCTGTTATAGAACAGCTATATTCGGATAGAAAAGTCCATCCTAAGAGATAACTGTTTTGGTGTGAATGAGGCTCTGTTAAATAAATTTGAACCAAAAAGCTATGAAAGATTCTTTTTCTCTCACATCAATACATTAAATAATCATTTTAATTTACCATTAAGTTATAATAATCTTTTATATTATTTATATTTATAATTTATATCATACATCTTTATATGTCATTTTCATAGATAATACCAACAACACAGCGTGAGAAATTTATCTCTGCACATGATTGAGATAGAAATATCTAGTCCTGGTAGATATTGGATAACCTGCTCCTGTATGCAAGAAACTGATACTGATCTGGCTGTACTCAAACATCTGTAATGCACGTATTTATTTATTGTTGGCAGTATTTGTTGACTTCACCCTCTATTTCTTGCATGGTTTGCAGAACATTTGTTAGTCGATCCTCGTCCATCTCAAATCGTAAAACATCCGTCTGGAATTGATTTATTAACATTAAAGCAATAAATAAGTAAATAAATAAAAAAAAAACATTCTAAATGAAATATTAAAGAAAGAGGACACAAACACACACACACACACACACTGATTTTCAAATTAATTTTGTTATTCCTAAAATGGTTTATATTCCTAAATTGGTTTCGGTTTGTATTTTTTGAAAATATTATAATTGATAATAAGACAAAACTGTAGATATGATTTAATGGTAGTAGTAGTAGCTTATTTTGTGACAGAGGCCTCTGGCCCATACACATAGTCATTATACATGTTTGCCCGGCCACAGTCTCCACGATGATTGATATACAACATTGAGTCTAATTATGATTGGTCTTTCACTGCTGATTCAAGTGGGAAAGTTTACTGTCACTTGCAGACATAAGTGTTCTTTTGTCCTGGTTAACATTTCAGGATCCCAGAAAAGAGTGGTTAGGTTACCTGATCACCTGGCCTTTGATGATATAAAAACAATGCTAAATATTTAATCAATCACTCAATGATTATACAGTCAAGTACATTCAATGTATTTGTTATGCTTTATTGCAGTAATAATAATAGCAGAGCGTTTTGTGTGTGTGTTCTTGATTCCAAATGTCACATTTAAATTGCACAATTATATGAATAGTAGGACACTTCTTAATAAAGGCTTTCTAGCCACATTAATGAATCAAAGGTCATGTGTTTAAAATGTTCTTAAATGACTGAGAAAGTTCCACACTCTGTGGTTTCCCCTGGGATGTTTGGCAGACTTGAAACCTCAGAATTACACACACAAAAAAGGGAGTAGTCAAAAATATAAGCCAACATTAATCATCTTATCTAAATGTCAGCTGAACAGTATTACTTTTGAGCATGTTCAACAAAAAATTATTGTAAGATTGAAGGGCTTTGAGAAATTCACAGTTTTTCTATCTTTCATCCCAAATTCTAAATAATTATTAAACATATAAGGCCATCCTTAAAAAATAAATTATTTGCTGTGCTCCCACTACTCACTCAAAATTGCAGCTACCAAAGCTTTTTTATTGACTTTCAAATTGTTTACTTTTTTTTCATGATTTCTGTCTGTTTTTCTTTAAAATGACAAAAAAAAATTGCTACCTATCTACCCATATGAAAAAAACTGGGTCGGAGAACAGCAAACAAATATTTTTTTTAAGGATGGCTTATGCCATTTTGAAATAAATATGTAATTGATATACCTTTTGAGCCACATCATTTGGTCCCAACTGCAACTCCATTATGGCTGTTGGTGCATTTATTTGATCTATGTGTTTTGCTTGAGATTTTATATCTATTCTCCATGACACTTGCTTTAGGGTATTGTTCCATGTTGTCCGAGAGATCATAGATTCGTGAATTTTGTTTTTATGACTTTTCCAGAATTTCCTAAATGCACTGGCCTGATTTTCAGTTATTTTCCCTTCTTTTTTAGTCATTTGTGAGGTTAAAAAAGCTTCTGATTGATTCAAATCCATGTCAGCTGACACCATACTCTGAAATAATGATTTTGTACATTTAATAAACATGCTGATGCTGATTCATACCTTTGTCACAAACTTTCGTTTCAAAATATTTTAATATATGATTTTAACTAAGTAATAAATAATTGAACATGTTGATATATGTTAAACTTCTTTGTTTATTGCATGGTTATGTGAAAAGGATAAACAGTTAGACTTGATACTGAATACCCGGTAATTCAAACTGTGAGCATAGTGGGGGAAGAATTCTGTCAATACTGAAGATACCATTACAGAATGTGTGCATCGTATTAAAACAGTTTAATGATGGCCTTCAAGTTCTAAAAAATGCAAAATATGCAAGAACAAGGATAAATAATTTTAAACTATTAAAAGAATATAGAAGATTAGAACTAAGGAAACGGTCCTTTGAAAATAGAGATTTTCAGCCCTGTAACAGTTTACTGGAGCAAGTAGTTAAAACAGCTCCAAGGATACATGGTTTCAAGAGCAGGTTTAAAACAAACATTGAAACCCCGTGATTTTAAATTCAATCCATATTAATAATAATTACTGCTAAGAAAAAATAGTAGATGTAAGGGGAAATCAGAAGGGCTTTTAAAAGTTTTTAAAAGCTTACGAATTAATTGTCTCAGACCTTTTTTTTTTTTTTTATTGATTATACAATGTGTATACTACAAGATCATTTTGTATGATTAAAACAGTATAAAACATTTAAGTTTACATGTTAAATAAGAGCTAAATCATGATGACTGTAAGATGAAGCAGAAAAGAAATATAATGAAAAACTTTGATTGCACGTAATTATTTCTGATCATCTGTGCATGGATTTTAACATCTGGTAAGAGATACATTTAAATTATCTCTACATCTTCGCACTTTTCACTGTTGTAATGACTATGTGTAGCATCCATGAGCAAGACACTTACCCACATATGCTTAAGTACTGGTTTTACCCAGAAATATTTTGAGTGTGATTTGTTTAAGTTGTAAGAACTTTTTTAACAATCAATGTTAAATAAAGAAGTTAAAAACAATCAGATACTGTTTCATGTATGTCAGATGTGTATGAATGTTCAGCATATTGGAGGCTAATTTTTGTTTTTATGGATAATGCCACAGTGTGTAAGTAACGTACTTGGAGAGAAAAATATGCAGCCAGTCCAGGACTCAAATCTGGGACCCTTCGCCTACAGGGTGAATGGTCTACTGACTGAGCTAACCGAACTGCTTACATGCATTTCTCTCCTAGTAGGTTACTTACACACTGATTCCCTCACAAATTTGGAATTCCTCCACAAATTTCCATAGAGACCAGAGGATCATGTGAATGTTTCTCGTAATATATATAAGTCATATGAATGTTTCTCATAATATATATAAGTCACAGTCCCCTGTTGGGCGCCAAATATAACAGGACAAGAAAATATGCAGCCACTTGGGACCCTTTGCTTACAGGGCAAATACTCTACCGACTGAGCTAGCTTACATACATTTCTCTCCTAGTAGGTTATGTACACACTGTTACAATCAGATACGAGATGTTATACAAAACAGATCTGTGAAATTATGTTCAGTCATAAATTAAGGTGGGTTTGTTCTTAAAGCACACACCCACCTTCAGTTACTTCTGTAAATACCTTGATTAAATTGGTGCATTTTAACAAAAGTGTGGTAAACTCGTCATCTGACAGATCAGGATATATTTCAGTTTTTAGGAATTCGTCTGTTAATTCTGATTCGCCATAATATGATCGTTTAGCTATCCCATTTAGCAAAGCTAATAGGTTTTTGGTTTCATCTGCCATTTTGTAATCATGTGATACGCGATCATGGTCTTTATAACGCTATAAAATAATAGAATATAACTCAATCTTCTAGTGAGTTGGAAACATAAAGGAAAATGTCTGCGCCCATGACGGTAGGAAGGAGTTCTCACTCAAAGACATTTAAACAAGAAAGTGCAACATTTGAGGAGGAACAGGATGCTAATTCAGCTTTATCCGATCTGGACAGAGGCAATGGAATTATTTTTTGTTCGAAGATAATACTGTTTTCTGATAAACTGTCATGATATTAGTTTTCGCGAATGAGTTTTAGTTTATTATTGTTTTTAAAAAAATGTGATGTGCTTGTTGCATTTATTAGCATAATATGCCGTGTATATTATTTTTTTAAATCTTAATTAACTGAATGTCGTTTGTATGAGCCCACTAATGTGGTCATGGGTTTATGTCCCGTTCAAACAATTTACATGACACAGCTGTAGTGGAGGATTGAACCTCACACTATGAGTTATGGAATATCCGGCCCCATGTAAATCCAGCCCCAGAATGAAACGTCCTTGGAATACCTGGCCCCATTTAGCATGGAAAACCGGGCCAAACATTAATTTAAAAAATTATAATATCATTTGGTATTTCTAATGAAATATTGGAAAGTTATTAGATAATTTGAAATGCACATATTTGGGATTGTTATGAAAACTTACTCATAACCGGAATTATATAGTGCATATAATAATCAATGATAGTTAATGAAAAGTAATTTTTTTGGGGAATGAAACTCAAATGATTTATTATCTAATTTAATGATTAATTAATTAATATAATCATAAATATGTCTCTCTCTCCTCTCACTCTCTCCTCTCTCTCTTTTAGTGAATAGCAATGTCAACATATTAACATGGCCAAGTATTCCTGATATAAAGGATTTTGCATGCATTCAATACAACTGTATTGTAATTGTAAATAATGCCCCTACTGTGTCTTGTTGATATCTATTGCGTGCGTCATCTTCACTTAGATTGGTTTGTAAAATGGCACATATGTATGCAAACCTTTAAATGCTTCTCTATTTTTCAAAGAGATTTTGTAAATGGTTGAAGTATTCTATTTTATATATTTTGCGGTAATCTATGACATAATTGTCAATCATATTTTAATTTCGTCTTTCTGTCAATATGTCGAGAGATAATGCAAGTTTGTTTGCTCCCGATCTCCATATTTTAAGTTCTGGGTAATTTGCATTCCAACATTGGCGTGTATCTCATTAACATCATATTCTGTTCTGTAAATGGTAATAACGAAACGCATTGTACATGTCTGATCAACATTCATTGTACCACATTCATATGATTCACACAAACAAGACCTTAAGGCTTTGAAGCACTGTATCATATTGAATACAGGTGCAAATACATACTTATCTGATTTAGGCAAGTTAAGATTTAAATGAAATTGTATCAAGTAGGGTAGGGCAGTTTGCTCCAATACCAGACATGTTTATGTGCGGGGTATGTTAGAAGCTGTCACTAAAATATTAGTGAATTCATATCCCCGCACAAAAGGTACATGGACAAAATTGACATTACATTTGTATTTAGCCACTTGAGAAATGCATTATAATGCCTAAAAAGTGGTTCCACCACCATCACCCTATCATGGGTCCGATGCTTTACGTCTGAACAACATGTTCCCAAGTTATATAGTTTATGTAGTTACTGGTGGCATTTCATTTTGAAAAGTTATTTATATTTTACAGGTTGATTTCTGCACATTCACTCACATGATTACATATTTGCTAGATCTGTAGCGAAAGATAGACAAATCTCACTGGTATGAAACATGCAAATTTCGAAATAAAATAAAAAATGTTTTGAAATAAAACTGATGTCTCTTATGAATTAAATCATCATTTTGAAGCTCAAGTGTTATGAACAATTTAAAAGTAAGAATTTTCTACCATCCTGTTTTTTTCTCTGACCTTTCACTTCTACATACATGTAACTCCTGGAAATGGGTGTGGCTTGTGCAATCTATAGTTATTAACTACCCATGATTGTTAAAAAAATACTTACTGGTAATCTTCATTTATATATTTAAGCGGAAGGTCATGGGTATATGGCCAGGTTATACCAAAGACTTGAACTATGGTACTAGAAGCTTCACTACTTGGAACACAGCCATTTAGAAGTCAGTTCCAGGTCTAGTAGTTGGCCTGGTGTCAATATAATATGACTTGTTAGGGTCCATACCGTGTGTCTGCAGCATGATAGTTAGGTTGAAAAGGCGCTTAACACCATACAACAACATTAATAACAATATATATCAATTTTAATGAATAGGTTTTGAAAATGTGACAATATTTTTTTTTGTTTCAGGTTTGAGGTCCATGAAAGTAGGTGTACAGTGTGAGGCTGTTGTAAAGTTTCCCAGATTATTTGAGAAGTACCCATTTCCCATCCTCATCAATTCTGCATTCTTACGACTAGCTGATGTTTTTCGTGCAGGGTAGGTTTAACTTTTTTTTAATTTCTACCAACAATTGGTGGTTCATTTATTATAATAATAAGTGTAAAGAGGGTCACTGGGGCCATCCCACAGTACACCTCACCAACATTATATGTTGTAGTATTATTTCATATATTTCAAAATGACCATTAACGTATGCAAACATCACTGATTCAGTAAGTGAAAGCAGTGACTTAATTACGTTTCCATAGTTTAGCCTCTAAAATCTTAGGTCAAAGTTTTTTGTTTAGCTCAGTTTTAAAAAATTTTAAAAATATATCTTGTTTTTCAGTGGTAGTATTGATTCCATAAACTTATCATCATCATGTTACAAAAAAAAAATCTTTAACCTAGAAATATCTGCACCGGTGTCTTTCGAGAACTCAAACAGTAGTTAGTTTTCAGAATCTTACAGCATTTCTTTTGCTGGTTAATATATACAGCCAAACCTGTGTTAGTGGTCACCTCTTAAGTAACCACTTGTCTTAAACAGCCTCATTCTTATATACCATTTTGTATAATTTTAGTTTTATTCAACCTGTATTAAGCAGCCACCTGTCTTAAAGGATCCCTTTGCTCTTTCCATTTAGTGACTGCTTAAGACAGGATTGACTGTACTCTATATCCCAAATAAATGCACCAGTGGTGATGTATTTGCAAAAGCATGGGCATTATTTAGGTGTAATAAAAAAAAGTAAAGATTTAAATTTTGTATGAAAATATACGCCATAGAACATGCTGTCAGAAATGAGGCAAAATAATTAAACTAGACTTAGACTGAAGTTTTTTACTGTGGTTTTCCATCAAAATTTGGTATGGGCATTTTAATGGGGAGGGAGGGAGTGGGGCAGGTGTATGGTAGTTGAAAAATTACTATTTTTATATAGTATGATCAAAATAATGTTAAATATTGTAATTATTCAGGAACAACTTTATTCGCTGGTGTATACTGCGCGTTACACAACAGAGTGAGAAACACCTCGACAAAATCCTCAATGTGGAAGAGTTCATGCGAAGAATATTCACAGTGTACCACAGTAATGACCCGATAGCTAGAGCTATCACTCTCAGGTATTGTCGTGTTGCTGAAAAATTGACTGATTTAATATTATTTAGCGTCATTTCTATGTCATCAATCGCCAACAGATGATCAGTTTTCCTTATCACTGTTTCATGGGATCCTGGAAGGTTGACTAGAACTCGAGCACACTTGTCTCCGCAAGTAACTGATAACTTTCTCACTTGAATCAGTACTAAAATACAAATGATAATGACGTAGAGCTAGCGTAACTTCCCACGGGTGATAGATGGAGAGTATCGGAATTGACACCCGTGGGTATCTGATGATGCTTTATAATCCAAGATTTTAGATTATAGAATGGACCCAGCTCTCCCACTTATTTTTGCTACATAGCAATCAGTATTGAGCACATTGATTGGTCAGTTGCTTTAGAAAAAGTAGAATAACGTCACAGTTTGATAAGGGTTAAAAACTAGTAGCTATGAAATGTGGGACAGGCATAGAATTCCCTGCTTTTACATTGGGGTTAAAGAGACCGGATTCAGGAGATTTGAGGGACTTGACCCTTTGCTCCGTAAGCATTTTCTTGGACTCTTCCAAATTGAAAGCATTAATTCACCACGTATCAGCAATGGGTGAATTATGTTTACGTATCTTAACTGACAGAGTGGAAAACAGTGCAGGAAGTGTTCGTAACAGATTGCTCATTACAAGCAATCTGAACTCTTCCTGCACTGTTTTCAAAGGCCTTTTGTGATTGGTGCGGGAAAACACGTATCTATGTAGCAAAGATTTAATAGACTCCATTGATATGTATGTAGATTTAAATTTATCGATGTTTATGTTTCTGTATATGTGGGATGTAATTTCATTTTCTTTGCAGTAGTCTTATAAATCATTGTGTCCAGTCCAGATTAGGGTGTCTTTTTAACTTTACTTTCATCTCAAATAGTGAGGTTTAATATCTCAGCTGAATATCCTTGGTTATGCTAAAATGTATTTTGTTCAATAGCTGGCTATTTAATGTGGGTTAATTCTGTTTTCATTCAGAACATTGGGTAGTATATCGATCATTATAGCTGAACGTAAAAACATCCATCATAGTGTGGTAGTGAGCCTTGATTCACATGATGCTGTCGAGGTGGAAGCTGCCATCTATGCGGCACAGAGATTCTCTGAACAGTCCAGGTAATGTTACACTTTGCATGTCAAGAGAAAGTTTTAAAGAAAATCTGTGGCTTTTTTTATTGTTCTGGTTCTTTTCATTAGCCAGTGGAATATGGTATTTCAGTCAAAATATAAACTTGCTTTAAAATAGGCTTTTGAAGGAATTTTCATTGACCACAGCATATATTACATGAACATTTAAATTATTACAACTAATCTGTATTGACCAATAGCAAGTGAGAATAGATAAAAGCAAACTGCTCTACTGTCGTCAGACGTATACACCATGTGATATTTGCACAATTCTCTTTGATAATAGCGTTGTTTGATCTACATTAAGTATAGAGTCTCTGACTCACCATACAAGGCATGCATTTTTATTAGATTATAATGACAACACTACAGCCGAAAATGAAATAAACAACAAATGAACAAAATAAGCCAATGTGTTGAACTATGTGTTTTGTGACATTGAAATGAATTTGTGTATTGTACAAGTGATGATGAAAGACTGAAATATATTATACACCATCTTTCATCATTACTTGCACAACACACAGATTCATTTAAACTAATTAATACCAAACACTACAACTAATGCAAACAATTACGGTCCTATATCAAAACAAAATCAGTTCCAGGTTTGTGATCACTTTCCTTATTTAATGTCATACATAAAAAATTATTATAATTCAAATAATTGTTAAAAAAGAACTCAAACAGGTGTTATTTACAATATCAGCTGGTCAGTTTTAGACAATTTTATGATTGTTATATGATTGATAAGAAATATTTAGACCAATATTTTTGATGAAAAATTATATGTTTTCAACAACAAAATTCCGACAAAAAAAAAATGATTTTAGAAGCTCTGGTATATACATATTAGATATGAAAAAGAAATTAATGTTTTATACCAGTTCTAGAATTCCCTGAATTATAAGATTATGATTGTTTTTTTTTCCTCCAGAATATTTGCTGCTAATATCTGCGACAAGATATCCGAGATGATCAACAGCATTGCCACCCCTGTGGATCTGAAAATTTCCTTGATACCAGTTCTACAGTACATGCATCATGACGTATCTATGGCAACCAAGGTTTGTATTGTCACTATTGGGGATGGAGCACAGATTCGTCTCTGATGAAAGTTTTACTGTTAAAACAAAATGATCTTTTCATAACAACCAGTGTGCTTTATTTATCATAATTTACCTTGAATATACATGTATTTGAATGAATGAAGGAATGAATGAATGAATGAATGAATGAATGAATGAATGAATGAATGAATGAATGAATGAATGAATGAATGAATGAACGAATAAATGAATTTTGTTTTATGGCATGTCAACACACATATTGGATAAAATGTGCATGCAAAGGTTAATGAATATTCATGTACATTATATATATTGTTCTGAATGGAATGAAGTGCCATCAACACATTGCACATTATATATGGCATCCAGTTTTATTGGAGGAGCAAGATTTCGAAATAAATCTGAATAGAACTACTGTCCTTCTGCAAGTTATTGGCAGATTTTCTCACATAAAGTTTTTAGACCAGGCTGGGACCACTCAGCAATATTGGTCCCTTTTAAATGATATGACATTCTGTAATACAAAATTTTATTTGTTTTAAAACTAACTATTTTTTTGTATGACTTCTTCAGGCCAGGAAAGTCTGTCTATCACTGTTGTCCTGCTATCCAGCTGAGAAGTTTATCATGATGACGTTACGTACAATGTCACACCTGAGTGCCCTGTCACTTATAGATTTACCATCACAAGTAAGTGTGTCTCAGTTGCTCTTTAACATTTCCAGTATTGAATAAATGAAAACTTGGGAAAGAGGTCCCTTTGGAAATGAAATCTTTTGTAATAAAGAAATAAACTTGTGAAAGGACACCTTTGAAAATGAGATGACCATGAACAAGTGAAAGGACACCTTTGGAATTAAGATTTTTAGTAAGATATGAAAACCCTTTTGAAATAAGATGTCATGTGGTGAATATTGAAATCAAAGAGTAGCGAATACATGGTTAATTATTTTGAAAAATATCAGCCTACATCAGTTATCTATAATGATTACCTTCAATCAGCATAAAAATTTATCTTGGCTTCTTATTAACTATCATTCTGGTTCAACAGTATCATTATTAATTTCATGGTCAGTCATTTTTTGAAAAGGTGTATCTTACAAACAAACAAACAAACAAACAAACGAACAAACAAACAGGCAAATGATCTTTGTTTTAATGTCTGCATTGTTGCTCATCATGTCAATGTATTTATATATAAACTTGAGTAATTTTTATAGAGTTATTGTTTCATCTTCTTGAGTAATATCCATCTTGTTTTAGGTTGAATTGCTACTGACACACCTAGAGAAAGATCTGCGGAAAAATGTAAACAGTGTCTGTCTTCAAGAGTTGCGGAAACTGGCAGAGAAAGCACCACACCTGTGGACATATCATCATGTACAGGTAGGTGGAGATAAATTATGTAAACAGTGTCTGTCTTCAAGAGTTGCGGAAACTGGCAGAGAAAGCACCACACCTGTGGACATATCATCATGTACAGGTAGGTGGAGATAAATTATGTAAACAGTGTCTGTCTTCAAGAGTTGTGGAAACTGGCAGAGAAAGCACCACACCTGTGGACATATCATCATGTACAGGTAGGTGGAGATAAATTATGTAAACAGTGTCTGTCTTCAAGAGTTGCGGAAACTGGCAGAGAAAGCACCACACCTGTGGAGATATCATCATGTACAGGTAGGTGGAGATAAATTATGTAAACAGTGTCTGTCTTCAAGAGTTGTGGAAACTGGCAGAGAAAGCACCACACCTGTGGACATATCAGCATGTACAGGTAGGTGGAGATAAATTATGTAAAAAGTGTCTGTCTTCAAGAGTTGTGGAAACTGGCAGAGAAAGCACTACACCTGTGGACATATCATCATGTACAGATAAGTGGAGATAAATTATGTAAACAGTGTCTGTCTTCAAGAGTTGTGGAAACTGGCAGAGAAAGCACCACACCTGTGGAGATATCATCATGTACAGGTAGGTGGAGATAAATTATGTAAACAGTGTCTGTCTTCAAGAGTTGTGGAAACTGGCAGAGAAAGCACCACACCTGTGGAGATATCATCATGTACAGGTAGGTGGAGATAAATTATGTAAAGAGTGTCTGTCTTCAAGAGTTGTGGAAACTGGCAGAGAAAGCACCACACCTGTGGACATATCATCATGTACAGGTAAGTGGAGATAAATTATGTAAACAGTGTCTGTCTTCAAGAGTTGTGGAAACTGGCAGAGAAAGCACCACACCTGTGGACATATCATCATGTACAGGTAAGTGGAGATAAATTATGTAAACAGTGTCTGTCTTCAAGAGTTCTGGAAACTGGCAGAGAAAGCACCACACCTGTGGACATATCATCATGTACAGGTAGGTGGAGATAAATTATGTAAACAGTGTCTGTCTTCAAGAGTTGTGGAAACTGGCAGAGAAAGCACCACACCTGTGGACATATCATCATGTACAGGTAGGTGGAGATAAATTATGTAAAGAGTGTCTGTCTTCAAGAGTTGTGGAAACTGGCAGAGAAAGCACCACACCTGTGGACATATCATCATGTACAGGTAGGTGGAGATAAATTATGTAAACAGTGTCTGTCTTCAAGAGTTCTGGAAACTGGCAGAGAAAGCACCACACCTGTGGACATATCATCATGTACAGGTAGGTGGAGATAAATTATGTAAACAGTGTCTGTCTTCAAGAGTTGTGGAAACTGGCAGAGAAAGCACCACACCTGTGGACATATCATCATGTACAGGTAAGTGGAGATAAATTATGTAAACAGTGTCTGTCTTCAAGAGTTGTGGAAACTGGCAGAGAAAGCACCACACCTGTGGACATATCATCATGTACAGGTAAGTGGAGATAAATTATGTGAACAGTGTCTGTCTTCAAGAGTTGCGGAAACTGGCAGAGAAAGCACCACACCTGTGGACATATCATCATGTACAGGTAAGTGGAAATAAATTATGTAAACAGTGTCTGTCTTCAAGAGTTGTGGAAACTGGCAGAGAAAGCCCCACACCTGTGGACATATCATCATGTATAGGTAAGTGGAAATAAATTATGTAAACAGTGTCTGTCTTCAAGAGTTGTGGAAAGTGGCAGAGAAAGCACCACACCTGTGGACATATCATCATGTACAGGTAAGTGGAAATAAATTATGTAAACAGTGTCTGTCTTCAAGAGTTGTGGAAACTGGCAGAGAAAACACCACACCTGTGGACATATCATCATGTACAGGTAAGTGGAAATAAATTATGTAAACAGTGTCTGTCTTCAAGAGTTGTGGAAACTGGCAGAGAAAGCACCACACCTGTGAACATATCATCATGTACAGGTAAGTGGAGATAAATTATGTAAACAGTGTCTGTCTTCAAGAGTTGTGGAAACTGGCAGAGAAAGCACCACACCTGTGGACATATCATCATGTACAGGTAAGTGGAAATAAATTATGTAAACAGTGTCTGTCTTCAAGAGTTGTGGAAACTGGCAGAGAAAACACCACACCTGTGGACATATCATCATGTACGGGTAGTTAGAGATAGATTATGTAAACAGTGTCTGTCTTCAAGAGTTGTGGAAACTGGCAGAGAAAACACCACACCTGTGGACATATCATCATGTACAGGTAAGTGGAAATAAATTATGTAAACAGTGTCTGTCTTCAAGAGTTGTGGAAACTGGCAGAGAAAACACCACACCTGTGGACATATCATCATGTACAGGTAGGTGGAGATAAATTATGTGAACAGTGTCTGTCTTCAAGAGTTGTGGAAACTGGCAGAGAAAACACCACACCTGTGGACATATCATCATGTACAGGTAAGTGGAAATAAATTATGTAAACAGTGTCTGTCTTCAAGAGTTGCGGAAACTGGCAGAGAAAGCACCACACCTGTGGACATATCATCATGTACAGGTAAGTGGAGATAAATTATGTAAAGAGTGTCTGTCTTCAAGAGTTGTGGAAACTGGCAGAGAAAGCACCACACCTGTGGACATATCATCATGTACAGGTAAGTGGAGATAAATTATGTAAACAGTGTCTGTCTTCAAGAGTTGTGGAAACTGGCAGAGAAAGCACCACACCTGTGGACATATCATCATGTACAGGTAAGTGGAAATAAATTATGTGAACAGTGTCTGTCTTCAAGAGTTGTGGAAACTGGCAGAGAAAGCACCACACCTGTGGACATATCATCATGTACAGGTAGGTGGAGATAAATTATGTAAACAGTGTCTGTCTTCAAGAGTTGCGGAAACTGGCAGAGAAAACACCACACCTGTGGAGATATCATCATGTACGGGTAGTTAGAGATAAATTATGTAAACAGTGTCTGTCTTCAAGAGTTGTGGAAACTGGCAGAGAAAGCACCACACCTGTGGAGATATCATCATGTACAGGTAGTTAGAGATAAATTATGTGAACAGTGTCTGTCTTCAAGAGTTGTGGAAACTGGCAGAGAAAGCACCACACCTGTGGAGATATCATCATGTACGGGTAGTTAGAGATAAATTATGTAAACAGTGTCTGTCTTCAAGAGTTGTGGAAACTGGCAGAGAAAGCACCACACCTGTGGACATATCATCATGTACGGGTAGTTAGAGATAAATTATGTAAACAGTGTCTGTCTTCAAGAGTTGTGGAAACTGGCAGAGAAAGCACCACACCTGTGGACATATCATCATGTACAGGTAAGTGGAAATAAATTATGTGAACAGTGTCTGTCTTCAAGAGTTGTGGAAACTGGCAGAGAAAGCACCACACCTGTGGACATATCATCATGTACAGGTAAGTGGAAATAAATTATGTGAACAGTGTCTGTCTTCAAGAGTTGTGGAAACTGGCAGAGAAAGCACCACACCTGTGGACATATCATCATGTACAGGTAGGTGGAGATAAATTATGTAAACAGTGTCTGTCTTCAAGAGTTGCGGAAACTGGCAGAGAAAACACCACACCTGTGGAGATATCATCATGTACGGGTAGTTAGAGATAAATTATGTAAACAGTGTCTGTCTTCAAGAGTTGTGGAAACTGGCAGAGAAAGCACCACACCTGTGGACATATCATCATGTACGGGTAGTTAGAGATAAATTATGTAAACAGTGTCTGTCTTCAAGAGTTGTGGAAACTGGCAGAGAAAGCACCACACCTGTGGAGATATCATCATGTACGGGTAGTTAGAGATAAATTATGTAAACAGTGTCTGTCTTCAAGAGTTGTGGAAACTGGCAGAGAAAGCACCACACCTGTGGACATATCATCATGTACGGGTAGTTAGAGATAAATTATGTAAACAGTGTCTGTCTTCAAGAGTTGTGGAAACTGGCAGAGAAAGCACCACACCTGTGGAGATATCATCATGTACGGGTAGTTAGAGATAAATTATGTAAACAGTGTCTGTCTTCAAGAGTTGTGGAAACTGGCAGAGAAAGCACCACACCTGTGGACATATCATCATGTACAGGTAGATGGAGATGCAGTATACATGTACTTGGCTGGTCGAAGACTGCTCCAAATCTTTACACTAATCTATGATTTTTACTCTTTTTTTTGGCCGATATCTGCTTTTTAGTAAGATTTATTCAAGCTTCTGTACAAAAAAGAAAAAGAAAGCATCAAATGTAAGTGCCACTATTAATTTCTGTTTAAATAGCATCTTTTCTGGAACACTGACTTTATTTTAAAAATTTCTACAGCATTTTATAAATCCAATTTGCATATTGCGTGATTACAAAAACTTTTTAAGAGTTTATTGTCAATCTGGAGCTGTATTTTATTTGAGACTCAGCAATAAGTTATATAAGACTGTTATTAGTGGCATGCAAACATACAAAAAGACACCATTCACATATTGTAACAAGGATTCATTTTTATTATTAAATGATCATTTAAGATGTCATTAAGATAATTTGGTTACCTATTTAAACAGGACACATTGCAAGTTTTATCTGGATTTTATCATTCTATTGTTATTTCAGGTGTCATTAAGATAAAAATATATTTGGTTATCTACAGGAACACATTGCAAGTTTTATTTGGAAATATGAAATTTCAACTTTCATTATTTTACAATGTAACCTGAACTTAAAGGTTTCAGTATGGTACAAGGTAACATAAATGTTCAGCTTTCAATATATTACAAGGTTACCTGAACTTGTCAGCTGTAAAATGCACAGAGGTAAACACAAAATGTGCTTTCTTTCAGGTGCTGTGTGAGTTTGTTCAGAGAACGCAATATGTGGGGTTGAAGATGGGTACTCTTGTTGTTCTCACTACGCTGTCAAAGGCCGTCACATTCAAAATATTCTTTACAAACAAAGGTAATCAACTATGGGTTTTGATAGTTTCATCAGTCAGGTTTTTATCAGACTTTTAAGGTTTTTCAGTAAAAGAAGTAAATCCCTTCTCCGAGGGATTGATGCTATGTAAGTTCTGTAGTTTTTTAATGATTCGTATTATTGATATGCCATAAATAATTTTATATTGATTTATATAACATGAGAAGTTTAATATATATCATAACTTATACTTTAAGGATTAATTTAACCTAAAAATAATGCACACGGTTATTGATATCATGAGAATTTTTTTTAATAGTTACAAATTATTGATAAGACATAAGTTTAGTTTATGCTAATTTATTTTAGCTCTATGCAAACAAAAATCAGAGCTTATGTGAACCACTCTCGAGTTCGCTTAGGTAGAACCAGTACTAATTGTTGTTATTTTAGAGGCATTGGGTCAAGCTGGGGATCGAACCCACAACCTCTGACATGAGCAGCCAACACTGTCCACTACACTACCAGCCAGCTATTTATTGATTTAATGATAATACATTGAATCTAAACTAAATCAAGTTTTACTCGTGTTTATATGCATTGAATCTATCTTAACATATATGAATATAAAACCATTTGGAAATATAAATCTCCAATTAGTACTATCTGAAAATTCATATAAATTGACATGTTTTTTTTATAAAACTAGTGAAGTCTTGGTAATTTTAAACAAAAAGTACAATTTGATTTTTCTTTGAAATTTATATCTCATATAACAATAAAAAATTATTAGAATAAAATATTTATTACACATTTGTCATATATGTCCAAAAATATGTGAAATATGGTGCTTTTCAACCATTTATGAGAATTGTGCTTCTTCACAGTATACATGTATAAATTTTATATGCTTTTATATGGAATTAAATTTTTTAAATAAATTGTTTAATCATAATATACCATATCGATTTTTAACTAACAGTAGACTACACAACATACATACATTACATACTTGTATTTTATGGTATAATTAATATAACATGACTAAGAACAAAATAATCAAATTTATAACAATTTCACACAGATTTTCACAGTAGTTTTCTTGATGTGTTCAACCTTTGTTACCAGTACGAGGACTCAGCTCTAGTATCCAAGGTGATAGAGTTTTATACAAATGTAGTGATAGCATACAGCAAAACAAGTAAGTGCAAATTCTGTCTATTTTACATTGATTGTGAAAAAGTTCTTACAACTTAGATGCTTGATACAGAACAAGTTTAAAATACAACAAGGTGGAGCTGGTGGTCCAGTGGTAGAGTATCGGACACAGAATCTTAGGGTCATGGGTTAAATCCTCTGCCATGACTTTATGTAGTGTCCTTGAGCAAGACACTTTGTCTGCATATGCTTAGTACTTATTCTACCGAGAAAAACTTTGTGATTTGTCAAAGTTTTAAGAACTTGTTTCATAATCAATGTAAGATATATAAGTTTAACATGATTCTTTTTAAATATAACGAATTCTAAGCATACAGTCTAACTTGTCCTAGCGGCCACCTCTTGCAAGTGGTCACCTGTGCTAAGCGGCCATTTCAAAATCCCCCTGTATAAATTGCCTATATAAAGTACATGTATTAAAGGGTCACCTCCTTAACGTGGCCAGCAGCCAGTCTATTTCATCCCAAACAATACCCGTAAGCGGTCAGATGTAGTGGCGGACCCTTATCACTTAGTGGTTACACCTTTGGCTGATGCTATTCCAATCATATTGTATAATCCCGCGATTAATTAATGCTTCTGCTTCTGTTATGAACACACACCTATTTACCCAGAGTGAGCATGCGTATATACGGTCTAATAAGCAAATAGAATAGCGAAATTCATAACTTTAATTTGTTAGCAAAACTGTTTCCTTGGCTGGGTACATGACTGTTTAAGCGCGTGTATTTACGGTAGTTTTATTTAGGTTTTGATGTGTGTAAACACTAGAAGCATATTTCACTGAGGTGTTTATGCTTAATTATCAAACTGGGTAAGATCAAAGAGATAATTGCAATTGGTCAGTTTGTTTAAATTATAATTAAATTAAATTTTATCGGCTGTGAAAGTGGGTGCGAATGCTATGGAAAAACATTATTTTTTCATATCATAATTTTTTTTATTTGCGATTGACTCCATGCATATCGTACACAATATCTGCTGTGAGAAAAAAATGCAGTTGACTTTGGATGAATGTGAAAGAGTGGTTAAACGTCTGAATTTTTGGAAAAGGTATTGATAAAACACAGAATCAGAATATGTCCTTATGTAACTGCCAGATAATGGAAGATTACAAGCTACACATTTTTACTGGATTTTACAGCATCTGATAAATGAAAAGTTCATATGGATTTATTTTATGCTAAATGAAACAATGTTTTTTTAATTAAATAATATAAATTATCTACTTATATGTACTTCTATATAAAATACTGTCAGTTCAAATATTTTTTTCCTGTTGATTTTTCTCATTTACACCCCAGTACATATTTCCAAACAACTTACATGGGAATGGTACATGTACCATGCATGTGCGATCACTGTTTGTCTGTCAAAATAAACATCATGACTTCAGCTTTTTCAGTAAAAATATGGACCCTCTATTAAGCAGCCACCTGTGTTAAGCAGCCAGTTTGGCCATTTCCCGTTAGTGGCTGCTTAATACAGGTTAGACTGTATTTGAATAAGTACTTATGGACTCAAAACATGGTCTTAGTTTGGGATCAAACACACAACCCTCCAGTCCAGGATCTGGTGCTCTGCCACTATACCAAGCGCTTCAAAATTCTTTGGAATAGACGTTTATGTTAAGTCCTTGTTTATGATTGTTTTTTATATAAGACATATCTATAATCCTAGTAGACATGCAAAAATATGTTTACAGATAATTCTTATGAATAACATCCTTGCCAACATACATGTATACCTTTAAACCCAAAACAGACAAAAATAAATCATTTGAATTATAATGTGTGCAAAATATGCTTTGATTTTTAAAAAGAATAATAAATAAATAAGTAAATAGTGAAGAAAAATTAGAGTTTTTTTATTCACTCAAGAAGCAGTGTCATTGATGATATAAAAGAAAACACGTTCATCAAATAACTTAAATTAATTGACTTGTAATTTGCGTCATCCAAACTTTCATAAACTCTGTATATGTATACACATGCTTATGGGAAATTTTAAGGCTGTTAAATCATAAACAGCATTTAACTGAACAACTCACAGGTGCAAGTGATCTTTTTAAGAAAAGTAAACGCAAATGATTAGTGAGAATTATTTAAATTTATTCTCAGATATGAGTCTTGTATTGCAGTAGTTCCAAAATCTACATGCACAGTAACAAGACATTCAGTCCGTAGTTTTATCAATTTTTCTTAAAGCAAGATATAATAAATTGTTATCTGTTTCAGTAATCTGTCATATTTGACCCATTTATTCCATACACATTGACCCATTTATTCCATATACATTGACCAATTTATTCCATATACATTCACCTATTTATTCCATATACATTGACCTATTTATTCCATATACATTCACCTATTTATTCCATATACATTGATCAATTTTCAAATAACTCCTCAGAAGTGTTCAGTATAACAAGTAAATCTGGATGACTATCTCAAAAGTCAAGGTCAGATACAGAACTTGGACAGATGTGAGGCTGTGTATATTACATCGTTAGTCTGTCCCGTAACTTCCAAATGCATGGCAAATTTTCAGATAACTTCAGCATATCACGACAATGTGTAGCATGCAATACCTGGGTGACTTCCTCATAGGTCAAGGATTTATGCATATTGGGGCTGTATATTTCCATATACTGCATTGTTGGTTGTGTTTGGCTTGTAACATCTATATGCATGGACCAATTTTCAAATAACTTAAGGGAAGTGTTCAGCATAACATGACAATGTCATACCCAATACCTGGGTCATAGGGTGGCTACCTAAAAGGTCACAGACACTTAAAGGACTTACCCAAATAGAAGTTGTGCATATTTATATACTGCATAGAAGTGTTCAGCATATCACAACGACAAATTATACCTATGGAGTAATTATTACAAAGTATTAAACAAATCAATTTATGATATTTCTTCATTTAACGTCTTCAAATTTTGTCAATATACTGTACTTTATACAGAGAGCACAGAATATTGGTGTGGCCAGAACCTTGTAGATGGGGCAATGACGGCCATACAGACTCAGATCCTGATAGGGGCCACCTCCAGCCCTGAATATATGCAGTCACTTAAGGTAAAGATGCATTATAAGGATAGAACTTGACTTTGTAGTAATAACTACTACAGATTTATGGTTATACTTATGTTGTTATTGTTAAAAGATGGTTGAGGTAGGGCCATTGTGACAATAATTGTTGTTGTTATTGTTGTATGGTATTTAGCAGTGCTTTCAGCTTATATTAAGCACGGCCACACAAAAGTACCATGCCACAGCCACATGGCATGATACCCTACCCAATCACATTATACTGATACTGGGTCGACCAGACCTAGAACTATCCTCTAAATGCTGAGCGCCAAGTGAGGAAGCATCTAGTACCATTTTTGGTATGACCAAGCCGAGGATCAAACCAACAACATTCCGCATATGAGTTGGACGCTTTACCCCTACACCACTGCGGTCATTGTGACAGTACAAAAATAAAAAAGATAAATTAAATTTACAATTTAATTGCATAAAACTTACAAAACAATGATAACATAATGTACAGTATGAGATTTTTAAATTAATTTTTATATCAAAATGTCAAATTGTCAGCTCATCTGTATATAAAATAGCATATTTGGTCACATGACCTATTGGAAATCATTTTTGTATAACACATTGTATGGTTAAAGCTGATAATGTCAAAATTATGACAGTAAAAGTTGTTTGTGCCTACATCTTATTATCAGAAAATTCAAGTTTGACAATTTGTTTGTTTGAATAATTAGCATCATTTTTTTGCCATCAAGGGCTAACAGATGATCAGGTAGCCTTACCACTCTTTCCTGGGATCCTGTAAGGTTAACCATTACTTGAGCACACTCATCTCCACGTGTAACTGATAACTTTCTTACTTATTTCAAAGGTGAGAGATGAATGACAGTTAGACACAATGTCATACATGTCTATCAGTCATTACCGAGACTGTGACAGGTTGGGGATTTGAACATATGGCCTCTAGATTGATAGTCAGACACGCTCAGTATATTCTAATTAATGTAAGTTGCTTTCAATAGGCCTGGTACAACTTGCTACTGATGGGATATTCACCTTGATAGCAATTAGTTTGTATTTTTTAGCTATGTTTAAAGTGTGCAGTGGACCTCGTGAAGCACCAGCCCAAAACAGCGGAAACATTCGTTACATGTATAGCAGGACTTCTCCTGGATTCTCCTGGTATGTGCAGTGTGACGTCATTAACAGCAGATTTTTAAAAAAAATCAGGTTTCTGTTCCACCAACATTTCTAAATACTTGAAAACTTAACTTAATTTTGATTGGTTATTTATCTATTATATAATCAATATTAATGAAATTGTATGCAGTTTTACTTGAATCCGTCTAAAATCATGATCACCTGGCTGCTTTTCTTAGATTTACATTTTTAAGTTTTTAATTATATGTTGGTGAAACAGTAACTTGATATAATTGTCATTCTCTGATTATGAAAATAGTTATAAAAGTTTATACTAATTTATTTTAACTTGATTGCAATGTAAGCTCAGAGCTTATATAAACCGGTCTCGAGTTGGTTTCCTGGGAAGAACCAGTACTGAGCGTTGTTTTATATTCCCTTTTATACCAACATATTGTAATTTGAACGTATCATATGATGTTATGGATACGACTTCTATACCAGACTCATCAGATCCCAAACGACATTTGGTTTTCATGAGACTGCTGATTTAAAGTAATTGTACATTTCAAGACTTCAGATTTATATCTTATTGTATTTTAATCTTGTCCACATGCTTTCAATACAGTGAAATCTTCTACTCTGAACAAGTTTTTGTAATGAATCCATTCAAGCAATTTAAATTTTCGTTTTTTCAATATCTTTTGTTAATTAATTGTTTGGAAATGTCCACTGTTTCAAGGGAGATAAATCAGTGTACATGTAATTATAAAACAGTTGAGGGTATCTTGAATCACCTCACAACACTGTTCTCACCACAGTTTATTTACATGTTCTGCTATTAAAAAGCAATGGCATTTGGTAATTAACATATTTAAAGGCATCTGAAATGGGATGAAAAAAAAAGAAACTTTTTGCATTTATATTGCAATTTTATTCTTACCCCCTCTGAAATGACTATTAATTTTCGTGTTTTTTCTATGTGTTTTTTTTGTGTGTGTTTTTTCTTTCTTTTTTTTTACAATCAGCATCAATATAAAATATCAAGTTCATGTTTAAATGGTTTCATACTGCTTTTAGAATCAAATTAATCTAGTCGAATTACAAAAATTGTTCTCTTTATTTTTTTTCCATCTTTTTTGACTGATTCCTAATTGGTGAGTTTACTGTATATTTAGAAATATTAAAAATACCATTTTTAAGCCATAAGAAAAAATATACTTTAGATTTTGTTCTCAGTAAAATCATTTAAAAAGTAAAGTATTTAAAAAACAATCAGTCATCTCAAGACAGTTGTTGCTGGAGACAATCCTGTCGCACTGTCATACTGAAGTATCATGCAGTCACATAACTTAATACTAGGTAGATTTGCCCGTGAACTGCCCAGGGGCTTAAAATTGTGGGTTTTACTGGATTTTTTAACATTTCAAAATAAGGTCCAATGAACCTGTCTCATTTAAATTACAAGGGTCTGCCAGTAATAGGCAATGGTCACGAACCTCGTAATTGCACTTTTTTTAACCTCTGCTGTCTATTTAAATCTTAATGTTTATACCACATTCGTAGTCCTTGATGTAACAAAGCTATAGATTCAAACACACAACCTCCTGCATGTGGGGCAGATATGCTACCACCAAGCCGTACTGGGGTTGATATGAGGACTGATAAGTGGTCTAAAGCACTGCCCTAAGTTGGCTCACTTCTTACGGCTGAGTTCATTGGTTGTAATAAAATCAAATCTGGTTCTAAAATATTTATGTTAAAATTTATCAATTACTTGCAGAAGGATGGTGTTTTTTTCTCAGATTCATTTATGGTATTCCTCCTTCTCCATCAATAATACTGGATGCCATATACAATCTGATAAACATTTTAATACCAGAGAAAGAGGAAAAAAGGCTCATAAAGTAATTTAACTTTTATTTTCTTATAATATATAGTTAATATAATTACATTTCGAATACAGAGTGTAATGGTGCTGTATTATGTGAGTGTCTAGCTAGTATTGGGTCCATAAATCACTTACTTCTACCAAAGTCTGTTGTACCTCAGTTACTCAGTGTTCTACAGGCATCTATAGATTCATCTATACAGCCACAGCAGATGGAGGTGAGACATTTGTTTTATTTCATAAGATACAACTCTATCTTCACCAACATTGACAGAATTATTTCCCTTGGCTTGGTAATAGGCAAAAGAGGTTGTTCAAAGTTCCGTGTGTAGTCTGTAAATTAGTATTAAAACACTTCATATAACATTGTGAGGCTTTCAGACCTTCATTCGACAAAGTGTGGCATGAAGGTCAGTACATCTATCTTTAATATTCTATCTTCAACAGAATTATTGCCCTTGATTGATTAAGGTAAAGAAGATATTTTTAGATGTTCTCAATTTTGTGTCAAATTTGTAACTGTTTAACACTTCTTATATCTGACAAACTTTTTAAATTTTAAGACCATTTTTAATAGGGTACTGTGCTTAAGTTTCATCACTGCACCTTTAATATCGACAGAATTATCTGCCTTGAAATAGTTCGGCAAAAAGGGATATTCCAGGCTGGTCTGTTGTTTTTTTAATCACTTCAAATAAATGAACTGCAAGCTAAGGTTCCATGACTCTCCCTGGACATAATTATTTTGGTTAATTTGATAAACTTGCATTGGGCCCTCCAAGTAATGTTTTTCTAGTTTTTAATCTTGATAGAAAAAACAAACTAGTTACTCAACGTTTTATAGCCTTCTTTAGGATCACGTTGGGCCCGATTAGCTCAGTCGGTAATGCATCTGACTATCAATCCAGGTGTCGTGAGATCGAATCCCTGCCCGACAACAGTCTCTGTGATGATTGATATATGACATTGCGTCTCATTATCATTCATCTCTCACTGCTGATTCAAGTGGGAAAGTTATCAGTTGCTTGCGGAGATGGGGTGTGATTAGATTAACAGTGGTTAGATTAACTAATTGTCTGTTTGCTCTCAATGGCATAAAAATGATGGTAAATATTCAATCAATCAGTCAATCAACTAATCTTTAGAGTCATCTATAAAATAAATGGAGGGAACATGTTTGTTTTTATGCCTTATTTCAACAGTGTTTCATATATTAAATAGTAATCATAGCGCCTAATCATTGTTTCTGGTATCTGCTAGGCCAATACTTGATACACCTTACCTTGAACTCCAGACCCCTGAATTGACAGTCATATTCATTACTGACTGGGCTAGCCTGGGGGAACAGTGGGACATGATACATATATACATGTATATTCACGTTCAACCATGCCAACATCTTGATTTCACCCACTGTATATGTCAAGTCAATTTTTTTATGAGTTTGTATAATTCTATTCTCATCAACACATGATGCAGAAGTGCAGTGGATAGAGTGTTAGCTAATCACACTAGACTGTGTGGTCGATTCCCAGCTCAACCCCGATGGCCTCTCAAAAAACTCGACCAAAGTTACATTTTGTTATTTGAAAAAACACGACTAAATTGAAAAGTATACATTATATGTTAATCTCTAACAAGTATGATATTGTTGATTAACTTTGATGTTTTAAAACTGATTATGGAGAAAAAAATCAACTATGAAATAATTTTAAATGCAAGAAAAATTGTCAGCAACAGTGTTAAGTTTTTAAATGCACTGAAAGTAGAATTAAGGTCCTACATCTGTAGGTATTGAAATAAACGTCTTGTAAGGAGATATCATATTCAGATGTGTATATGTAAATACTGATATGGTGTGTGTGTTTCTATTTTTTTATGTGAAAAACTTGATAGACAATTATGTATTTAAATTGTTATTGTTAAAAAAATCTTCTTTTTTTTTACATAAAATCCAATATGATGTTGTTATGTTATTTAAAGAGTTCAAATATTATTGTTTATATGAGACATTAAATTTAAACATAGAATATCTACTTGAAATGATCAACATATACAATGTACATATCATACATATTTAAAGCATGCCATTTCTCATTGAAAAAAAATCTGTACTAATAAAACTACTTATATACAATTGTTATTTAAAGAATAACACTTGTGTAGATGCTATATGTTCTGTAAATTGAATTGTAATTTTGTATTAATATATTGTAATGTACTGGAGAACATATAAAAAAAATCTAAAAAAAATCATATTCAGATGTAAAGCAATTTGTAAAATCTATATTACTTGACAAAGTTACACTACTCATATTATATTATAGGTATATCTGTGTACTGTGCTGTTCCAAGTGGCTGATGGTACAGCTATCCCCACCCATGTTGAGGACATGCTACTGAAGTGTACACATCAGACAAACCCCTGGTCGGCATACAAGATTGCCAGACAGGCACTTAGATATGGCCAGTGTGGTATAGCAGAGAAAATCTTCAGCACTTTGGCACTTAAAGTAAAATATTCTTTTGTAGTTATCTGTACTTAAATCTGATATGGGTCATGTTCAGCTATCATCACCTGAATTAAAATTATTCTGCCATAGAAAAGATTAGATCCTATATCCAATATGGGTCATATTCAATTTTTATCTCTTGAATTAAATAAATTCTGTCATAGAAATTATTAAATCTTTATCCTCAATCGTTTGTCCTCATTCTGTCTATCTGGCTTCTGGCTAGTATCCATCCAGAAAGTTTACTGAAAAATTATCTAAGCCTAGTTTGTGAAAGTTTGCATGTGGATAGAGGGCAATAAGGAGATAATGCCAGTCATTTTATTATTTCAGTCTGACAAAAATTGCGGTTGCTATGGCAACAAAATATTAATATTGCAGATACAGTTATGATGTGAAATATGACATATTATTATTATTTTCTTATATGTTTGATGTACAAGAATTTTTTTTTTTTTTTTATTTGTATTGTACATAACATTCCTTGGTTTTGGAGGTTACTAAGCAGAGGTTATTAAGCAGTGCCTTGTTGCTGCTTAACAATATTTGTCTGGACAGAGTTTTTGATTATTTGAAAAGCCACAAAGGTTCTTGTAACATTATATACCTGCATGGTGTACTAGTATAGTAGAGACTGTACACGACTCATTTGCAAATTGAAGTGAGAGATTATGTTGTAGGATTTATCTGTACCTCCTCTGGTATATTGATGGCACCGACATATTTACATTCAGGTATCATGATCGTGACCCTGTTGCAACAAATAGCTTCAATGGCAGAGGTCACCATTCAGGCAATCACATATTGGATCTACAGTTGTAGTTTTTATGTCCACTTCATTCAAAGAATGGTGAAGGGACATTAAGTGTTACCCCTGTCTGTTTGTCTGTGCGTGCGTGCGTGCGTGCGTGCGTGCGTGCGTGCGTGTCTGTGAGTCATTGATTTCCAATTGATAACTTCTGAATGGGTGCATGTATTTAGTTATGTATAAATATAAAATAAGAACATTTTGTATTTGTCCACATCAGTCAAGTTTAACAGGAGTTATGGTCCCTTTTTTACTTAATTTTTGGTAAAATATTCTAACATATAACAGGGACAACCGTATCTGATTGACATATTTCTAGAGTGTTTTTTAATGGAAATAAGACTACAAAACCAAGGATGCATATTGTTAGAAGTATGTTACAAAGAGACTCTGAAATTCTGCAGCAATTTTGGCGTACCCAGTAGTTATTAACTTATTATGTGTTTGTGAACTTCTAAAATCTCAGTTTAATAATTATAGTTTGTCTGTGTTTGGGGAGCAGATACATAAACAGAATCTGTATGAGATATCTTAATGTATCAAAAACATTAACAGGCAAAATATTGATTTGTGGACTTTTTTGTTGTATTTCAGGTGTCATCAGAGCATTTTTATTTCTGGCTGACTGGTTTACGGGACATTAGTAAGGGAGAAAAGTGCTTACAGAGGAAGACAAACAATATTATTCCTGAAATACTAGATGCTTTAACACACTATTATAAAGGGCTCACGTCTTTAAAGGCGAGTTTACTGTGTTTTTAATATTTGTCTCAAAAATTTTTAAATTCTGTATTTGCTATATAGTAAAACTTGCTTGAAAATAACCATTCAAGTTGAAGAAAGAGCACAAGAGACATCTAAATGAAGGTGTTTTTTTTTAAATACAGGTGATTATTACAGTGAGACTGCTTTAAGGCAATTTGTTGTTGAATCAAGTTGACCACCATCACAGTTTTGAATAAAAGTATATTTTTATAGTGACACAATGCACAGTCTTTTAGCATTAGTCAAATGTGTCATCTTTTATGCTTGCGCTTTATTGGTTGTCTTGGTGGTTTGTCAGTTTTCAGACCACGATTTCTGGAAGATAACTCAATACCACTTTGTGATACATTCCTTAAACTTTACAGGGTGGTTCAACTTGGTGAGTAAATGACCTCTGTTGATTTTGTGGTAGGCATGTCAAAAGTCAAGGTCATAAAAAATTGGTTTCCAACTGATAACTCAGATTCTTAGACTAGGGACCTAGTTTGTCTTAGTAAGAATATGACCCCTATTCATTTTGAGATCAGTAGGTCAAAGGTCAAGGTCTAGTTTTCAGCTGATATCTTGAGAACAGTTTGGCCATGGTCTGAAGGTGTCTAAAGGACTCAGTTACCTGACAACCTATTAGGGAGGGCATAAATGTGTTACAAACATTTCTTATTTAATCCTCAATTTGATGATGTTCTTCATCATAAGAAAGATTCTTTCTTTCTTATTTTTAGACCAGTTTATAATCAGTTACGTTAATAGGAATTTACTGACTGAGAGCCAAGAACAGACTGCCAGCTAATGTATCTGGGTCTATATTGCTTGCAATTGAAATCATTAAAGTGAACAACAAAGTAAGAATGAAATTATTACCATTTTTTCCCAATATACATATATTTCAGTTGTAAACAGTTGTTTAAGAACCCCTTTGTCATTAAAGAAGGAAAAGGATGGTGTGATGTCACCAAGATTTCTTTTTTATTATAACATGATTTCTAGTCCAGATAATTTATGAAAGTGATCAATTGACCTGACACTGGTTGTCAATCTAACAAGTCAGTAATGCAGTCATCTATAGATATTGCTTTGAGCACCTCCATTTTCCTTAGACAAACTGATGATGGCTAAGTAAACACTACATTGTATTTACTTGGACAAATAATGCCATGTGTCCAGTGGGTCAATTGTGACTTCCAACTATTGCAAATATTTAACAGATTTTAATAGGAAAGAGAGTTGATAAACCCATTTAACAGTTTAACCATTTTATCAGACCTAATAACTTATTATGTACATATTGTTTCAGGCTGCAGTGATTCCCAGTTTCACGCTACAGTTCCAGTGTGAGTATGTCCAGCTACGCGCAGCCTTGCTGGATGTTCACACACAACTAATACGCACATGTAACACATTCAAGACATGTCCACCCCCGGCCATTGCTACTGCCCTTGCTTTGGCCAATGGTCAAGAGATCACTAAATGTGAACATATTGTGTCACAGGTATAAACATTGTATATGTATTTTAAACATAGTGTTTCACAATTAAATATTTAATATAAACATCACAGGTAAATATATATGTAGTGTTTTACAAGTAAAATTGTAGTTGTAACATGGTAAACGTAAATGCTGTATTTCCCAGGTAGACATATAATTCAATTATCTCATAATCATTGGTGCAGGAATATAATGATTGATTGATTGATTGATTGAATATTTAGCTTCATTTTTATGCCATCAAGGGCTAACAAATGATCAGTTAACCTAACCACTGTTTCCTGGGATTAACAAATATTCGAGCACACCCCATCTCCACAAGTAACTGATAACTTTGCCACTTATATCAATGGTGAGATACAAATGATAATGAGATAAATGTCATATATCAATCATCACGGAGACTGTTGCCGGGCGGGGATTCAAACATACGATCCCTGGATTGATAGTCAGACGAATATCCTACCGAGCTAATCGGGCCCAGCTGAAATATAAACCCATGACATATTTTTTATATTAACCTAATGTAATAACACTTCTGATTCATCGCTCTGTGTTTTTTGTATAACTCAGTTTTCATATATTTATTACTGAAGTACTTTTAGACTTGCCTGAATATATAAATGACCTTGATTTGTCATGGTTAAATGATGGTATTTTAAGACTTACGTCATACGATGACTCACAAGAATAAAATGCCTGATTTTTTTCTGGTTCCTTTTAGAGAAGTTCTGTTTAATAAATGGTAAATGTAAACTTTTCTGAGTGATGTTATAAAACAAATCTTGCACTCGTGTTCATTTATTATTGAAACTTGTTTGGGGGAAATGATATAATGCTCGACCAAGCCTCGCATAGTATATGTTTTCCAACTTGTTTGAGCCCATGTGGTTCCGGCTAAGAATAGAATCACTGTCTATCTCTGCAGAGGGGTAGGAATCCTCCGAATGGGTGTCATATTCATTTTATCATTTTTTGTCATGTTCACTGTTGTGATTAAATTACCAATCTCTGTGTGGTTCCAAGGAGCCATGAGTGATGGCAAGAAAAGGATCACTGTGGCTTATGCATGTCGTAAGAAGCGACAAATTGAGTAATACGATAGAATTTGCTGAAACTCTGAAATTCTGCAGGTATCGAGGTTCTAGGTTCATTCTGCATATTCATTTGTTGATGTATTTTTTTAAATCTATATGTTAATTTGTAGTTTTTGTACATGTAGAGTGAACCTGGAATCATCCTTCCTGTTGGCGTCAAATAATCTATAATGTGTTGGTACGCAGTAAAACCCTATTCATTCATTCATTCATTCATTCCAACTTGTTTGGTAAATTCAATAATAAATAAGCACAAATGTAAGATCTTCTGTATATTATGCAACATAAATAAATATGACATGGCAGACATTTCACATACAAAAATGTGTGTGAGCATGGTATATGAGAGGGACATATTCACAATATACTCTCAGGGACTTTGAAAACGCACCACTTACATGAGGTAATTTTAGTGCAGAAATGTCATTCAATTTCAAAGAAAGTTTATATATGTTAAGAGTGCCATCTATGTCTTCTACTGTCAAAATTTCATGGCTAAGATTTGAATTTTTTATGTATTTTTTTTCTCCATTTTTCAAAGCTACCCCCAAAAGTGAAAATTCACATAGGTGGCACTCTTTAAACTTTCTTTGAAATTGGATGACATTTTTTACACTAAAAGTATCTGTATGTAATTTTCAAAGTCCTTGAATGTATATATTATTAGTATGTGAACTCTTTAACATACCATTTTGCTAGCCTGATTAAATAAGACATGGATGGATAGCTTTTTGATTATTTGAGTACTTGACCCGCTCCTAAGAGACATGCAATATGTTGGATTAACCATTGAACATGCATGTATTCTTTAAAGAAAATATTTTAATGACACTTTGGAGAAGAAAATGTCTAAAAATTCTAATTAGTATACAGTTAAACCTGTCTTAAGCAGCCAGTCAAGGGAAGGAGCAAAAGTGGCCTTTTAAGATAGGTTATTGCTTAAAACAATTTTAATTGGTCTGAAGGCTTAGAAATGGAAATTAGCAAATGTGGCTGCTTAAGACAGGTGGCTGCTTGCACAGGTTTGACTGTATTTACCTGGTTATTTTGATATTGCCAAAGAATTATTTTAGATACTCTAAAAACTTTTTTGTCCGTATTTGAAAAATAGCAAAAAGATCAGCATACAGGATTTGTTCTAGTAATTAACATAGGATGTTCTTGTATGTAAATGGGAATAAGCATGTAAAATTTTACTCTCATGGGTATTCTGTTAAGATTGTGAAAATTTGACCTTGTATGCAAACTGGTTTCTCTTTTGAGAGCAGTATCAATCATTCAGTCAAAACAATTGTAATTAAGGATTAAAAGCCGAATTTTGAGTTTTCATCATGTAATGAAAAACATTAGGCCTGTTGAATGTTTGTGATGTTCTGGTGATGAAAACTCAAAATTGGGCTTTTAATCCTTATATTTACATTATATTCTCCAGCTATTTTAGATTGCATTATTTTTGCTATTTTGATATTTTAAAAGCAAATTATACGCGTTAAACCGCAAAGCCAATGTCATGAATGTAATGGCAACGTTGTCAAGATACTGAATAACTGCACGCATTTGTAAGACAACTTACAGCAAACGTCACGTGAAACTAACGGCAATGTGACATCTCGCCAGCAAAACAAAATTGTACAACGAATGAAATGCATACTGGTCCTTTTTAGGTCCGCCCAGCTGCAGGTTTTTTTCATTGGGTATTGAAATGCAGTAAATCTATATAGTTCATTTAGGCAGATTGCAGCGGGAATGTAAATATTTCATTTTAAATTTCAAGTGTATAATATTTGTATTTTCTTCTTTATTTATACATGTATATATTGCACGTGCTTGCCCAGTTAGCTCAGTCAGTAAAGTGCCTGACTATCAATCCAGGAGCCGTGATTCTGAATCCCCACCTAGCAACAGTCTCTGTGAAAATGGATATATAACACTGCATCTCATTACAATTGTTTCTCACTGTTTATTCAAGTGAGAAAGTTATCATTTACTTGCAAAGATGAGTACTGGTTCCAGGATCTGAGGAGAGAGTGGTAGGGTTAACTGATCATCTGTTAGCCCTCAATGGCATAAAAAAAAAAATGCAAAAATTTAATAAATTAATCAGTCAATAAATTGTACTTATTCTTTATATTTATCCACCCATAAAGGGGATAATAAAATTGAGTCAGTATGTCTGTCCCACTGTCTGGATTTCATATCCACTAGACTATTTCTTTATGTTTATCATTTATTATTTCACTTTTCCTGTGTTGTATTTCAGTTGAGTAAGACTGGAGCTGGCTATGGCAAAATCAGTGAGAGGTTTGCCGCCCTGTATCAACAGTCGTTCGATTCCGACCCTATCTCTCTCCACAACGTGCTGCAGTATCTTTTTTGAATGCATATAACCTGAATCCGATTTTAAACCAGTGATGGTGCAAGTGCTTGTGAGGGTAGCAAAATTGCTCATTTTTGTAGTAAACATGTGAAGGGTTTGTAATGTAAGTATCATTGGCAGATACAATACCAAGATAAACTTGGTAGTTGAAAGAAAACACTTTTATAATAGTTAATGGAAGTAAGTCATATAGCAACAAACACATCAGGCATGCAAATAGCAAATGACTTTTTGCACAGCATTTGAAAAATTGTGGGGGAATTTCAACTGATTTGGGTTTAATATATGGTTAATGTTAATAGAAATATGGTTAAGTTTTATATGCATTAATTTATTGTAAAAAAAGGATATTTGACATACAGGTTTATACCTTGTTGTGGCTGGTGAGACTATAAATAGAATTGTTGAAAAAGCAGTAAACCGTGCTGTATAATACAGTTTTGATGGTGGTATTGAACCCTTTAATATGTGTTATAGTATTGATAAATACATGTGAGGTATTATATTACAGCAGTAAACCATGCTGTATAATACAGTTTTGATGGTGGTATTGAACCCTTTAATATGTGTTATAATATTGATAAATACATGTAAATGTGGGGTAATATATTACAGCAGTAAACTATGCTGTATAATACAGTTTTGATGGTGGTATTGAACCCTTTAATATGTGTTATAGTATTGATAAATACATGTAAATGTTGGGATATATATTACAGCAGTAAACCATGCTGTATAATACAGTTTTGATGGTGGTATTGAACCTTTTAATATGTGTTATAGTATTGATAAATACATCTGCCGTAATATATTACAGCAATAAACCATGCTGTATAATACAGTTTTGATGGTGGTATTGAACCCTTTAATATGTGTTATAGTATTGATAAATACATGTAGATGTGGGGCAATATATTACAGCAGTAAACCTTGCTGTATAATACAGTTTTGATGGTGGTATTGAACCCTTCAATATGTGTTTTAGTATTGATAAATACATATGGGGTAATATATATCAGCAGCATAACCAGCAGGTTATATCTTTTTAGTGCAATAAAAGCGGATATAATTATAATATTAGGCATAAATTGTGAAGATCTGATCATATCTATTGCAAAATAGTGTAGTGTATTGTCAAAAACATGTATTTAGACTTGCTATTGCCTCTGCCATTTGAGTTAGATCTGATCTATGGAAAAAAACTCAATGGTTTAATCTTTCTAAATGACAATATCCGTAAACGTACTGAAATTTCTGGACATCATCAATAAAAAATGCAATTTACTGTACCAATGGGCGTATACACAAATATAATTTTAATTTTTACAATAATTTCTGTCAGCAGAGCAGCTAACTTGCATATTAGAATTACTGATCAGCAAATACGGGTATATATTTATAAAACAATTTATAAGTGAAAATACACAAAAATGTTTGTCATTCATTAAGTTGTTTCTTTATTTCTTTATAAAAACAATATTTTCAGTTACTTGTTATACTACTTTAATAATTTTTGAATTCTGCAAAATGTAGACAATGTTAATTATATATCTTTAACAAGATTACTAGATTACAGCTGAGCTGTGAGTTGATGAAGCTGGCCATCACGTCCATCACGATGAGCGGACAGGAAGGGTAATCTCTAATCTCCATTGTTTATACACATCTCACATCAAGTGCTAATTTTACACTTAATTTACTGTATTTTTCTTTAACTAAATTTTTCCTCTTTTGACTTTTAGTTGGGTAAGAATAGGTTGCCACACCAATTTTCAACTGGTGATATACATGTATGGATTTTCAAATATGGCTTTCAGCAATCAATTAATAGAGCATTGAATGAAGTTGTTTGTTTCTTTGTTTGAATATTTAATGTCATTTTTACTCCATTGTCTGCCTACATACTTAGTTAAATTAACCACTCTTTCCTGAAGGTTAACCAGTACTTGAGCACACCCATCTCCGCAAGTAACAGATAACTTTCCCATTTGAATCATTGGTGAGGTGTGAATGACAATAAGAGGCAATTACATATATCAGTCGTCATGGAGACTGTGACTGAGTTGAAATTCATACTCATGACCCCTGAATTGATAATCAGATGAACTACCAACTGGGCCCGGCGGATTAAGTTGTGGAGCATCATTGCCAAAGAGCCGTTTGATTGAAATACTACATGTCATATGTTCATGTTGTGTCCTTGAGCAATACACATTCTTTGCGTTTGCTAATTATTGATTTTATCAATACATACATTAATCTATTTTTCATTTGTTTTTAACTTATGTAGGATAAATAAGTTTAAACTAAACTGGAACATTTACCAATAGATGTGATTTCTTATTTTCATTTTGATTGGGCTTAACCTCATTTTCAACACATTATATTTAATATATGGCATACATATACATGAATCAGGGTATACTCAGCATCCTGCCACAAGTAACTGACAAATTTTCTCACATAAAAAATTTGGACAACAGCAGTGTTAGACAAGTCATCTCGAGATGGCACCATTAAATAGGCCACTCTTGCATGTCTTGGTCTCGATCCAGGGGTCATGAGTTTGAATGGGTGTGCTTGAGTACTGGTTAACTTTCCAGGATCCCAGGGAAGAGTGGTTAGGTTAACTGATCATCTGTTAACCCTTAATGGCATAAAAATGATGTATTTAAACAAAATTTAGGCCACCGAGAACCCATTTCTGATTATGTAAATGTGTATCTGTTGATGGTATTTGCATTGTGATATGAACTGTAATTTTAACTATTTGTACATTACACTGCAGACAAGCTCTACTGGCGGACAAAATGATGTTGGGAGTAGGGGAGGTAACTGATGCTAACGTGTTCAAACAACTGCTTTTTAAAATACATACCGAGTTGGGGACCTTGTTACAAACAGAGGGCACTCAGGTTATCAGCTATAAGGTACGTAAAGATGTTTATCCATTGTCTACTTTCTTTTCTCAAATTATACATGATATTCATTGCTTAAGAACCAAACCATAATGGTTTTTATTATCAGAAAGGCAAATCATTTAAATAAATGAAATCAGAATAGCTGACAGTTGTTGATTTGTCTTTTAATCATTTCTCACATTTGATATTTACATGTATATAATATTATAACAGCTGAACACACAAGTTTAAATTATTGTAAAAGGTGTATTCTTTGATACAGTATGCTAACTATTACATACAGTGTACGAGTGTATGCATCTCCAATTATCCTTTTCAGCACATGGATTTCTTGAGTACAACAGCAACACGCCTAGCCATGGCACCAAATTGTTTTCCCAGATACTTCTTTCAGAGTCTCCAGCAGACCTCAGTCAAGGTAATTTTAAGGGGCAATAGTTTCTAAAACTCTAGGTAATGCCAGTGTATGTACTGTATAAAAGGCAAGAAAACACTTTGATTTGGTACGAACAAAGGGCAAGTTAAATAAAATTGTTTGTTAGTTAAAATTGCCGGAGTGTTATTGTGGTAGAGTTTTGCCTTGCATGGGTAATGTCATGGGTTCAATACATGGCTGGATCATATTAAAGACTTACAAAATGGTATAAAAGTTTTTCAGTTGGTGCTCAGTATTCAGGGGATAGTTCTATGCCTGGCCTGGTGTCTGTATAATATGATTGGGTTGGGTTTCTTGATCATACAATGTATTTGCAGCTTGATACTGCCATGTGGCAGCACATTGAATACTCTCCGCACTCAGGAAATAGTTCTTTGTCTGGCCTGGTGTCTGTATAATCAGCATGATACTGAAGTGTGGCAGCGCTTGGATTACAGTATTAGTATTCAATGGATAGTTCTGTCTGGCCTGGTGTCTGTATAATCAGCATGATACTGCAGTGTGGCAGCACTTGGATTACAATATTAGTATTCAAGGGATAGTTCTGTCTGGCCTGGTGTCTGTATCATCAGCATGACACTGCAGTGTGGCAGCACTTTGATTACAGTATTAGCATTCAAGGTTTAGTTCTGTCTGGCCTGGTGTCTGTATAATCAACATGATACTGCAGTGTGGCAGCACTTGGATTACAATATTAGCATTCAAGGGATAGTTCTGTCTGGCCTGGTGTCTGTGTAATCAGCATGATACTGAAGTGTGGCAGCACTTGGATTACAGTATTAGTATTCAAGGTTTAGTTCTGTCTGGCCTGGTGTCTATCATCAGCATGAAACTGCAATGTAGCAGCACTTGGATTACAGAATTAGCATTCAAGGAATAGTTCTGTCTGGCCTGAAGTCTGTATAATCAGCATGATACTGAAGTGTGGCACCACTTGGATTACAGTATTAGCATTCAAGGGATAGTTCTGTCTGGCCTGGTGTCTGTATAATCAGCATGATACTGAAGTGTGGAAGCACTTGGATTACAGTATTAGTATTCAAGGGATAGTTCTGTCTGGCCTGGTGTCTGTATAATCAGCATGGTACTGAAGTGTGGCAGCACTTGGATTACAGTATTAGTATTCAAGGAATAGTTCTGTCTGGCCTGGTGTCTGTATAATCAGCATGATACTGAAGTGTGGCAGCACTTGGATTACAGTATTAGCATTCAAGGGATAGTTCTGTCTGGCCTGGTGTCTGTATAATCAGCATGATACTGAAGTGTGGAAGCACTTGGATTACAGTATAAGCATTCAAGGAATAGTTCTGTCTGGCCTGGTGTCTGTATAATCAGCATGATACTGAAGTGTGGAAGCACTTGGATTACAGTATTAGCATTCAAGGGATAGTTCTTTCTGGCCTGGTGTCTGTATAATCATCATGATACTGAAGTGTGGCAGCACTTGGATTACAGTATTAGCATTCAAGGGATAGTTCTGTCTGGCCTGGTGTCTGTATAATCAGCATGATACTGCAGTGTGGCAGCACTTGGATTACAGTATTAGTATTCAAGAGATAGTTCTGTCTGGCCTGGTGTCTGTATAATCAGCATGATACTGAAGTGTGGCAGCACTTGGATTACAATATTAGTATTCAAGGGATAGTTCTGTCTGGCCTGGTGTCTGTATAATCAGCATGATACTGAAGTGTGGCAGCACTTGGATTACAGTATTAGTATTCAAGGTTTAGTTCTGTCTGGCCTGGTGTTTGAATATTCAGCATGATACTGAAGAGTGGCAGCACTTGGATTACAGTATTAGTATTCAAGGTTTAGTTCTGTCTGGCCTGGTGTCTATCATCAGCATGAAACTGCAATGTAGCAGCACTTGGATTACAGTATTAGCATTCAAGGAATAGTTCTGTCTGGCCTGGTGTCTGTATAATCAGCATGATACTGAAGTGTGGCAGCACTTGGATTACAGTATTAGTATTTAAGGTTTAGTTCTGTCTGGCCTGGTGTCTATCATCAGCATGAAACTGCAATGTAGCAGCACTTGGATTACAGTATTAGCATTCAAGGAATAGTTCTGTCTGGCCTGGTGTCTGTATAATCAGCATGATACTGAAGTGTGGCACCACTTGGATTACAGTATTAGCATTCAAGGGATAGTTCTGTCTGGCCTGGTGTCTGTATAGTCAGCATGATACTGCAGTGTGGCAGCACTTGGATTACAGTATTAGCATTCAAGGGATAGTTCTGCCTGGCCTGGTGTCTGTATAATCAGCATGATACTGAAGTGTGGCACCACTTGGATTACAGTATTAGCATTCAAGGGATAGTTCTGTCTGGCCTGGTGTCTGTATAATCAGCATGACACTGCAGTGTGGCAGCACTTTGATAACAGTATTAGTATTCAAGGGATAGTTCTGTCTGGCCTGGTGTCTGTATAATCAGCATGATACTGAAGTGTGGCAGCACTTGGATTACAATATTAGTATTCAAGGGATAGTTCTGTCTGGCCTGGTGTCTGTATAATCAGCATGATATTGCAATGTGGCAGCACTTGGATTACAGTATTAGTATTCAAATGATAGTTCTGTCTGGCCTGGTGTCTGTATAATCAGCATGATACTGAAGTGTGGCAGCACTTGGATTACAGTATTAGTATTCAAGGGATAGTTCTGTCTGGCCTGGTGTCTGTATAATCAGCATGATACTGCAGTGTGGCAGCACTTGGATTACAGTATTAGTATTCAAGGGATAGTTCTGTCTGGCCTGGTGTCTGTATAATCAGCATGATACTGCAGTGTGGCAGCACTTGGATTACATTATTAGTATTCAAGGGATAGTTCTGTCTGGCCTGGTGTCTGTATAATCAGTATGATACTGCAGTGTGGCAGTACTTGGATTACAGTATTAATATTCAAGGGATAGTTCTGTCTGGCCTAGTGTTCATGTAATCAGCAATATACTGCAGTATGGCAACATTTGGAAATACAGTATTAGCATTCAAGGGATAATTCTGTCTGGCCTGGGGTCTGTATAATCAGCATGATACTGCAGTGCGGCAGCACTTGGATTACAATATTAATATTCAAGGGATAGTTCTGTCTAGCCTGGTGTCTGTGTAATCAACATGATACTGATGTTTTGCAGCACTTGGATTACAGTATAGTCATTCAAAGTTTAGTTCTGTCTGGCCTGGTGTCTGTGTAATCAACATGATACTGATGTTTTGCAGCACTTCGGTTACAATATTAGTATTCAAGGGATAGTTCTGTCTGGCCTGGTGTCTGTGTAATATACATGATACTGATGTTTTGCAGCACTTGGATTACAGTATAATCATTCAAAGTTTAGTTCTGTCTGGCCTGGTGTCTGTGTAATCAACATGATACTGAAGTGTGGCAGCACTTGGATTACAGTATTAGTATTCAAGGGATAGTTCTGTCTGGCCTGGTGTCTGTATAATCAGCAAGATACTGCAGTGTGGCAGCACTTGGATTACAGTATTAGTATTCAAGGGATAGTTCTGTCTGGCCTGGTGTCTGTATAATCAGCATGATACTGCAGTGTGGCTGCACTTGGATTACAGTATTAGTATTCAAGGGATAGTTCTGTCTGGCCTGGTGTCTGTATAATCAGCAAGATACTGAAGTGTGGCAGCACTTGGATTACAGTATAAGTATTCAAGGGATAGTTCTGTCTCTCCTGGTGTCTGTATAATCAGCATGATACTGCAGTGTGGCAGCACTTGGATTACAGTATTAGCATTCAAGGTTTAGTTTTGTCTGGCCTGGTGTCTGTATAATCAGCATGATACTGCAGTTTGGTAGCACTTCGATTACAGTATTAGCATTTAAGGGATAATTCTGTCTGACCTGGTGTCTGTATAATCAGCAATATACTGCAGTATGGCAGCACTTGGAAATACAGTATTAGCATTCAAGGGATAGTTCTGTCTGGCCTGAAGTCTGTATAATCAGCATGATACTGCAGTGTGGCAGCACTTGGATTACAGTATTAGTATTCAAGGGATAGTTCTGTCTGGCCTGGTGCCTGTATAATCAGCATGATACTGCAGTATGGCAGCAATTGGAAATACAGTATTAGTATTCAAGGGATAGTTCTGTCTGGCCTGGTGTCTGTATAATCAGCATGATACTGAAGTGTGGCAGCAATTGGAAATACAGTATTAGCATTCAAGGGATAGTTCTGTTTGGCCTGGTGTCTGTATAATCAGCAATAAACTGCAGTGTGTCAGCACTTGGATTACATTATTAGCATTCAAGGGATAGTTCTATCTGACATGGTGTCTGTATAGTCAGCATGATACTGCAGTGTGGCAGCACTTGGATTACAGTATTAGCATTCAAGGGATAGTTCTGTCTGGCATGGTGTCTATCATCAACATGATTCTGCAGTGTAGCAGCACTTTAAATACTCTCAGCATTCAGGGGATAGTTCTGCTTCTGGCTTAGTCTTGGAATAATGTGTTGGCATTCTGGGGGATAGTTCTGTGTCTGGCCTGTGGTTTGTATGATATAACTGGGTGTGGTATCCAGATTATACCATGTGTCTGCATCATGATACCTCAGTGTGGCAGCACTTTAAATACTCTCAGCATTCAGGGGATAGTTCTTCATCTGGCCTAGTGCCTGTATGGTATAACTGGGTAGGGTATACAGGTCATACAATGTGTCTGCAGCTTGATACTGCAGTTTGGCAGCACTTTAAATACTCTCAGCATTTAGGGGATAGTTATACATCTGGCATTGTGCCTGTATGATATAACTTGGTAGGGTATCCAGGTCAAACAATGTGTCTGCATCTTGATATTGCAGTTTGGCAGCACTTTTAATACTCTCAGCATTCAGGGGATAGTTCTACGTCTGGCCTAGTGCCTGTATGATATAACTGGGTAGGGTATCCAGGTCTGTGTCTGCAGCTTGATACTGCAGTTTGGCAGCACTTAGAATTCTATCTCAAGCAGACACCATAGTGATACAACTGAAAAATTGCTAAACACCATACAATACATTGTTTGTCAAATTGGTCAAACTTCAAAAGTGACTGTTATAATGTATATCTAGGCCATTTTTAGCTCGTTGGGACAAAGTCCAAGGAGAGCTATTGCCATGACCCTTGCATCGTCGTGGTCTTTAGACACCCTGGTTAAACTTTTGCGTTTAAGTTTAAGATATCTATGCAACCACTCATTGGATATAAATGAAACTTCGCATGTGTGTTCACCATTATCAATGTAATACACACAGATAAGAAACATAACACTGTTTTGCATTTTGGCACAGTTATGGCCCTTTTTGGATTTGGACACCAAGGTTAAACTTTTGCATTTAGTTGCGTTTAAGTTTTAGATATCTATTAAAAAAAATTTATCAGGTAAAATACCTATGCAACCACTCATTGGATATGACTCTGGATCACATTTTGGCAGAGTTATGGCCTTTTTTTTTCTTAATTTTTCAGGTTAAAGTTATTTATCGGGTAAGATATCTATGTAACCACTCATTGGATATGAATGGAACTTCGCATGTGTGTTCACAATCATCGATGGAACACACAGAGACAAGAACCATAACTTGGGGTTGCATTTTGGCAGAGTTATGGCCCTTTTGGACTTAATTTTTTGTCTGTAGACAACCAGGTTAAACTTTTGCGTTTAGTTGCGTTTTAAGTTTTGGTGTTTGCTTCCAATCTCAATCTTTGCATGGGTGGTGAGTTTTATCCCATCGGCAAGCTTTGTTGTCTTCTGACAACTCATGTTTCATATTGCTCTTTAATTGCTCAGTTCATTTCACTCAATTTAAATTCAGTTTCTACAGGTGCAAGTTTACAGTGATTGTCCAAAGATAACTTAGTTAAACATTATGATGATGCATATTTATAGTGGTCATGATATCTACCATTATTTTTCAGCTGGCAATCTCACCCCAGCAGACTGCAACAGAGCCTGTGATTGTTCAGAATGACACCCATCTAACACTTAAGGTAGAGGGTGTAATACAACACGGAGACAGACCTGGCTTGTTCAGGAAGATCCGCGATATTAACATACAGGTCACTTCAAATCTTGTTTCGCGGCCACAGACAAATTCTGATCAAAAGGTAATACTAACAGACAAGTAATTATGCACACGAATCCTGCCTATCCGTTTCTCTCCAGCCTTAGTCATCACTATGACATGTGATATTTATATATTAACTGTTTCAGATAAAAATTTAGTTTTAATTTTTAAAAAAAGATTACAAAGCTGGGCAGTAGCCAAGTGGATAGTGTTGGCCGCTCATGTTTGAGATAGCGGGTTTGATTTCAATACTGGTTCTACCTAGAGCTGTTTATATCAGCTTTGAGCTTACGTGATAATTGAGCTGAAATATATTTATAGTATAAACGAAAACATATTCGCAAAGTAAATGCCATTGTTTGAACAAATGGATAAGTGCGCAGATTTATTTACAGATTATGGTAAACACCCTTTGAGGTCACACTAGCGGAACTGGAGCGTGAACCAATGAAATGTAACCATGCAATTTTTAAACATCACCCTTTTGCAAATGTTTTTCATTAGCACATGAAATGTAGTTGGTCCATACTGTTTATTAAGACAGGATTGTAGTAGGAATATAAATCTTGTTAATTGGTCATCTAAATATAGTTGTATTATACCCCCAGGTGACAGAGTCGATAGTAAACTGTATGGAGCAGTCAGTGGTGCCTCATAATGATTATTTTAGTGTCAGCGTGATCCTCGGCTTCCCTGTCGCTGGTATGCACTCCGTCAACATAGAGGCCGCAATCATCGACAGTGATGGGGCACTTTGGAAAACTGGACCGAGAGTCAATCTCCAAGTGAAATCATATGACGATGCCTTACAAAGACAACAGCAGTCTAAACACCCATCAAGACCAAGTTCTAGCTTCACTCCGTTATGATGAAATGATACAGTCAAACCTGTCTTAAGCAGCCAGTCAAGGGGAGGAGTAAAAGTGGCCTTTTAAGACAAGTTATTGCTCAAGACAGGTTAATTTGCTTACAAAGCATAGAAGTGGGAAATAGCAACTGAGGCTGCTAAAGACAAGTGACTGCTCAATAGAGGTGAGCGCTTGCACATGTTTTACTGTAATTTGTTTCAAGCAAATGGAACAGCCTGTAAGATCAGCAAGATGAGTTTATGAAATGATCTGAATAATTCTTAGACATTGAATGCTCACATGAAATAAAAAATGTATCAGATGTACGTGAGCAATTTGTTAGAATTGTTGATGTTCAATTTAGCCAAAGCTACACAAGACAGTCAAATTCTGACAAATTGATGTGCAGGCTTTAGGTACTAAAATAGGTATCCTTTTGAAGAAAATGGTGACAGTGTCAAGTATCAAATACAACGGAGTAGACATGAAGAAAAAAGTGATAGAGACTCAATTATTACCTGACTGTAATGCATTTGTTAAATTACATGTACATGTACTTATATTTTACGATTCTTATTTTCATTTCACCATATTTGATTGTCATCCCTTCACGACTTTAGGTAATTTTCAAGTTTATCATAACATTTTATCCAAAATTTGCTCCAAGATATTACAGAGATCTAACATAGATTGAAACTCTTGTTTAACTTAATACAAAGTGAAGAAGAAACTTTACTATTTGAATTAAATCAAGGAATTGTATAAAGAAGGATAGGAAACTTGAATCTTCTAACCAAATATTAATAAAAAAGCAACCAAAGAATTAATTATTTGGCAAATCAATCATTCAAACTTTGCAAACAACTTTTTTTTGTACACGAAATCAGGGCGTAGCTTGGCTGAAAACAATGTGTAGGCACAGTTGCAGGTGAGGAGGAGGGTGCGGGGGCATGTTCCCCCAAATTTTTATTTCAGCTAAGCTGTCGTAGGTGTGTTTTGGTGTATATTTCTTATATTTTAGGGATCTGGTTATCCTTAATATTAACCTTGAATTCATATTTATTTTATAACCATATACATTGATAAAATGATGTTAAATATCTGGATCATATTCAATGATTTTTTTGTTACAAATTAGAGGTTCAGTTTTTGTTATATTTTTGGCATTTTAATTTTTTTGATTCTTCAGATAACAAGAAATGTCACTGTTAAGTGTCTTATGCTCCACAAATGGTCTGTGAACAATAACAATATATGATATAATTGGTAGCGATGTATCCATGAATATCAAGAGTAATGGACTGATGTTTCAGACTAGACATGCAATTTAATGGGGGGGGGGGGGGGGTACATTAAAGCATGACCTTGACCTTTATGTAACCTTGACATCTGATGTAATGGTTTGGGTATTTCAACAGTTAAATGCAGGTGAAACATTATCATGACATGCTGATCACTTGTGTCAAGCTATTTTAAAATCCTTAAATGTAAGTTACAGATCAATTGTTGATAAATTGAGCCAAGTGTGTTTGGTGTAACCCCACTATTGATTTTTGTTCTTTATTCTATAGTAAATAATAAAAGTTTGAAGGCTTGTCATTCATAGAGGGTCCCAAATGAAAGATGTGAAACCTACATTTTACTGTTTGTCAACCTCTGCACTATCAAAATATGATGAGAAAAGTAGGGGTCATGTGTCATATAAGAGATTTTTTTTCTGCTCAGTGTGTACACTGGTGACAAAGTGAAAGTAGACTTCCGAAATCATGAATTCATACCCCAATTTCCAAGCATCATTTTTTTTTTCTAAATTCACAATTCAAACATGACAATGCTATCAAAATGTTCAAAATACATCAATAATGCCATTCAAATAAAAAAATGAGCATTAAAATAAGGAAAATGCATTTTTAAAGAAGAAGAATTGAGGATTATTTACAACCGCCATTATGCGACTACCCCACGGAAGCACTTCCTTTTTGCAATGGTGGCACTATGCCTATAAGGAAACTCTTTTTTTTTTAATTTCATAATTACCTCATTTTTACTAAGTACTACCAATTTGAAGTAATACTGCCAAGTTGCAGACATTAAATACTGAAACTTTTGTCAAAATACCACTATTTACATGATCATTATATACAGGCGCGAGATGTTGACTGACATGCAATTTTGATGTGTTTGACTAATGTTACCAAAAAAATTTTTTTTTTACCTAATTCCATTAAAATTTTTACATCAAAATAGTCTCATGATACACTGAAGGCATTATCTTACCAAAATACATTATTCAATACAATGTACATGCTAAAAATTGCACATTTAAATCATCCAAAATAAAAAATCTTCAAAATGTTGTGATTTTTCATGAAATTTCAATGTAAATATGCACATATATGCTTTATTTGAGGCATACACTTGCCAAAATGTGTTTTTTTTATGAAGCAAATGTCTCCAATTTGTCATTTAATACTATGAGAGTGTAAAAAAAAGGTTATTTTACCTACAATTAACATTTTGGAAAATCACCCCCATTTCACTCACGTCTCTCTTATAGGTGTAACCCCACCATTGATTTTTGTTCTTTATTCTATAGTAAATAATAAAAGTTTGAAGGCTTGTCATTCATAGAGGGTCCCAAATGAAAGAAGTGAAACCTACATTTAACTGTTTGTCAACCTCTGCACTATCAAAATATGATGAGAAAAGTAGGGGTCATGTGTCATATAAGAGATTTTTTTTCTGCTCAGTGTGTACAATGGTGACAAAGTGAAAGTAGACTTCCGAAATCATAAATTCATACCCCAATTTCCAAGCATCATTTTTTTTTTCTAAATTCACAATTCAAACATGACAATGCTATCAAAATGTTCAAAATACATCAATAATGCCATTCAAATAAAAAAAATGAGCATTAAAATAAGGAAAATGCATTTTTAAAGAAGAAGAATTGAGGATTATTTACAACCGCCATTATGCGACTACCCCACGGAAGCACTTCCTTTTTGCAATGGTGGCACTATACCTTTTGAAATCCATCCATGTATGATAAAGTTAAAGGACAGACTTGAAATCTCAAACAGATTCAAAGTGTTGTCATACATACTCAAAGAGTGACCTTGATCTTTGAGATACGGGTCTAGGTCTTACTTACGACACATAGTCATGTCATCTTGATAAATTGAGCTGAGTTAAAGACAAAGTCACAGACCAGACACACAATATCAAACAAATTGAAAGTGTGACATTGACCTGTGAGGAAAGGTTCTGGGTCTTACATATGACACTTAATTATGTCATGTTGATCAACTGACCCAAGTGTTTTTAAAATTTATCCATAGATGACAAAGTTACAGACCGGACAAGAAATCTCACACAGACTGGGAGATTTGTCAAACAAACTCAAACAGTGACCTTGACCTTTGAGGTATGCATGTGGGTCTTACACGCAACACTTTGTAATGTCATGCTGATGAATTGAGGCAAGTGTTTTCAAAATTTATCCATAGGTGACAAAGTTTCAGACCGGACACGAAATTTCAATCAGACTGAAAGTGTCATCTAACAAAGTTAAATTGTGACCTTCACCTTTTAGCGGAATTCTGGGTGTAACACGCAACACATCGTCATGTTATGTTGATCATTTGTAGCTAGTATTAACAAAATCCATCTATGCATGACAAAGTTACAGGCCAGACACGAAATCTCAAACAGACTGAAAATGTTGTCAAACAAACTCAAAATATGACCTTGACCCTTGAGGTATGGGTCTTACTAGCAACACGTCGTCATGTTATGTTGATTATTTGTAGCAAGTATTTATAAAATCCATCTATGTATGACAAAGTTACAGGTCAGACACGAAATCCCAAACAGACTCAGTGTTGTCAAACAAACTCAAATTGTGACCTTGACATTTGGGGGATAAGGGTATTAGTCGTCACACGTCGTCATGTTATGTTATGTTGATCATTTGTAGCAAGTTTCATTAAAATTCATCTATGCATGACATGGTTACAGGCTGGACACGAAATCTCACACAAACTCAAAGTGTTGTCAAATAAACTAAAATTGTGACCTTGACCTTTGAGAAACGGGTGTGGGTCTAACTCCCGACACGTCGTCATGTTATGTTGATCATTTGTAGCAAGTATCATTAAAATTCATCTATGCATGACAAAGTTACAGACCGGACACGAAATCTCACACAAACTCAGTGTTGTCAAACTCAAATTGTGACCTTGACCTTTGAGGTACGGGTGTGGGTCTTACTTGCGAAACGTCATCATGTTATGTTGATCATTTGTAGCAAGTATCAACAAAATCCATCTATACATGACAGTAACAGGCTGGAAACAAAATACCGGACGGACAGACAAATGCTGTGATTACTATATACCACCCAAAAAGATTTTGGGGAGGCATAAAAAGTGTAGGCACATGCCTACAGTGCCTTTAGGAAGCTACGCCACTGGAAATGTAAGTTTTATGTAACCTTAAATGTATTATGATGTTTTGATCATTCAAAATTATCTTGAATTACCCGATGATAATACAGAGGTTTGAAGTAACACTCTAAAAGTATATTTTTTCTCCAAATTTTGTAATCGGAAGAAATTCTATATTGATTTTTTTTTTTTTTTTTTTTTTTAATGGGGTTTAACGCCATTTTCAACACATTTCAGGTTATATATGGCATATCCAGTTTTACTGGTGGAGGAAGACCTCAGACTGAGTCAGACTGAGTAGAACCACCGTCCTTCCGCAAGTATATATTGATTTTGAACACAAATTGCTGGGAATGGTCTCATTTTGTTGAGAATTTCTTTCTACAAAGTAACAATTTTGTATTCTAGCAACGGCGAAAGTTCAAATAATTGAAAATGTGATTTCACAAAATTTGTCGTCGATATGCAAGCTTTCACAAAATTTCAAGGAGTTGCTTTTCCTTCTCACCCGAAATAATATGCATAATCTCCTTTTTGCCCATGTGAAGTTTCACAACTCTATCATGAGAATTTCTAAGCACATGGTCCAGTGGTAGAGCACTGAACCCATAATTCGAGAGTCGATGATCCACCATGGCTGTGATATCCTTGAGCAAGACGCTTTTTCAGCATATGCTTAGTACTGGTTCTAACCAAGGAGACTGAGCGTGATTGGTCTTGAGTTGTAAGAACTTGTTCCACAATCGAAGTAAAATGAATAAGTTTACTTTTCAAGTTTTAGAATCCAGATAATGATATTATTTTTCATATCTTTTTATTGCCATGGCAACCAAAATAAGTGGTAAATTAAAATAATGTGCATAATGTCGTCATTGCCTTCTATCAGCATGTCAAGTTCATTCAATTGCCAAAAAAAAGTTCCAAAAAAGTGTTTGTTATATGCCGATTGAAAATTTTAAATTCTAGGGAGGAGCTTGTGATGTAATGTTGGCAACCAATAAAAAGTGTATTTCTAACACACCGATACCTAACTGACAGTTACATTTTTCCCAACCGGAGCAGTGTGAGATGGGGCTTCAAAGTACTTTTTAGCTCGCTTGGATTGTCCAGGAGAGCTATTGCCACGACCCTGGTGGCATCTGTAGACACCTAGGTTAAACTTTTACATTTAGTTGCATTTAAGTTTTGGTGTTTGCCTCCAACCTCAATCTTTGCATGGGCGGCGAGTTTTATCCCATAGGCGAGCTTTGTTGTCTTCCGATTTCTCTTGTTAAGTTATCACATGATCCATATTTTACGAATGGACAGAGACGTTGACATGTTGTGCATGTATGTACACTTCATGTTGATTAGCACCAAGTAGTAAATGAATATGGTTTGAACAGACAAGGTCAAGATGTTTCCCAGTCATTAACAATGCTTGTTGAATGAGAACTAACACTAATGGGATACAACTGGACAAATGCATGGTAACACGTTTCCATCTCGAATTGTTTGTATGGGGCTTTATGCATTTTTATCAACAGTATTTCAGTTCAGTTGTTTATCTGCAGTCAGTGCACTTTATTGTCATTCCTGGGACCCGCTAGGCTGTAAACCAGCAACACACACCTTATCTCTGTCAGTCTTCGACTACTCCAAATGTTCAGAGGTGGATACTTATGGTCATAGTTCATGACCAATCATCAGACTTCGAACCCGCGACCTCTGGATTGAATGAAAGAGCAAAGGATTTCATACACGACTTCCTTTCAAGTTGATTATAGAATGTATAAATTTGTGGATCGGTAACTTGAAATATTTGAGTTACAGTTTTGATACAGGGATATATAAATAAAACACAAAACAAACATTATTATTAGAAAAATTTATTATGATGGTGTGTATGGTTGAAATGAGACATTGAAATAAATAATGACATACTGTTATCATCCTATAAACATAAATACCAATAAGGAAGGATCTCGGATTTTATAAAGATTTATTAGAAACTAGTATAAAAGTACTATTGCATGTGTTCGTATTGTTTTGTATATGAATCCTATTTTAATTTAGTGACCAAATCCAAGAAGTAGGAATATTTTCCGAAAAAATCTTTTACAATAATATATCAAGTCATTAAGTATAAAATATATAAAATTATACAATGGAAAAAAAATAAATCAATATTGTGAAAATTTTGCAATATTTCAAGGAAATGATTACTTTTTTCTAATAACGTTCTTATAAACATATAAGTTCATATCTGATTGAAATGGACAATGATAATGAACAGGGAAAAAAATGACATTAATAGAGATGAAGATGATGTCTACAGATAATGAGTACCATGTTCTCAAGTGTTCCATTTGAAAACATGGTGTTCACTTCCCAGCTTCCTTTCAGAAATTTTCAATTTCGTATTTGGAAGTGAAATTACCCTTTTTTTCGGGTCTCTAATCAGGGATCCTTACTTCTGTTGCATGTTGTAAACAAAGAGCAAAAATATGCTACAATTGCCATACGATATTTCAATTTAGTTTGAAAAAAAAGCTATGAAATTTACCAGCAAAAGCATTCTGAACTCTTTGATTATTATCAATTTAACATAAAATTTATTTAAATTAATATAAAACAAGTTAATTTCCTGAAAAAAATGAAAAAAAAACAAACTTTTTTCTTTCATATAATTCATTATATTTTGATAATAAATGCAGACATGTAGCCCCAATAATGCAAAAAGTGCGACCAAGTGCCTTCTAGTTTCACACGCATTTGCACTACTAACGGGACAATGTGTGTTGGTCAACAATCTGGGCAAGTAACAAACATTTTATTTATTTATTGACAATGTATAAACAGAGTAGTACAACACCCATTGGCACATAGTGACAGTCATGTCTGGTTACAGCTTCGGATGAAGTATTAACAAATGACATTTGATTTATTATGTACAAATCTTATTAACCACTGCATGCATTTTATTTTTTACAAAAAAAAAGAAATGACAAGCGATTTATTGTAAAAAAAATTAAGTGTTGCTTCATTTTGAATTGAATTGGGTTTAAGAGTTAAAAGAATTGTGGAGTGTATTCCGAAATTGGAAATATAATGAAGCAGACCTGTTAAATGTAAACTGTAAAAGGGAGCAAACATGGGATCCCCTTTTTTTGTGAGACATCACATGTAACAAAACAACTCGAGTGTTCAAACTAATTTTCATCCAACCACTAGTATTGGGTCATAAGCTCATTTTTATTTTTGATTAGAATGTCTGTCTCAAAACATTACTAGACATATCACAAATGCAAAAAAAATGCCATAACAAAATCACTTCCCAGCTCATTTTTTTTGGCACGAGGGGTGGGTTGTGGAGGTGGTCTCGGCTCACAACTGCTTCCAACTGTATAGATTTACCTCTGGCAACAGCCCAGTAGTACATTATACATGTATATGTAACATTTGTTATTTATATGAAGCACAAAACTTGTCTGAACTTTTTCAAAATCGTGCTCAATTTTACAAAGATTAAGCAGAAAGATTGGATAAACAGTTAGGTTGAACACTTGCTAAATGTAAAGAAAATTAGTTCAAATAAAACTAATTATTTTGTTTCATAAGACAAAAACAAACTATAAGGTCTGGAAAAATCGCAAGTTCAAAAAAATAAATAGCAAGCATCACAACTTCATTTATTCACTAAAAACATACTGTTCCCATTGCAAGATCTAGAATTGATTATTCACTTTATTTGAACCTATTCTTGCTATTGATATTAAGAAGCAGTAGACCCCGATCAGAGTCAAGTCTGATTTGGGCGCACATTATTTGTAAATGGCATTGAAATGAACAATCGGGAGTAATTGAGACATTAACAATAATTGAAACAGTCACATCTTTGATTATCAAAAAATGATATTTAATTATTTCAAGTATAAAAATGCCATTCCTACTACACAAAATAATATGTACATCTTGCAGATATATACACATAGTCATGGTCATATTGTGGTAAATAGACAAATCTTGTACAATTTAGATTCTAATTACAATGTAATGCATCACAATACTCTACAGCAGATTTAATTCAACAGTCGAGTCCAGGTATTTTCATTGTTTATATTCACTAAATAGCATACCAAATTAAATCATTTTCTTTGATGTCTTTTTGGCTTTATTACAAGACTCATGTAAGATGATGTATGTTCCATGCTGTTTTCTACATATAGACGCATATGGTGAACATTTTAAGAGGACCTCAAATGCTTGTATATTAACCAGTTTACATATATATCAGAGTAGATATTAACTTAAATTTCCAGTCCTCTGTTGGAGTTGTCCAAGCTGCTTGCCTCTAATGACAAAACTGTAGGTTCCAGTCCAGCTCAGTCCAGAAACATTGTGAGAAAGTTTGCGAGTTACTCGTGAAAGGATGGTGGTTTTACTCGTTCCAATTCTCCACCAATAACATAATATAATGTCATATTTAACCTGTTACATGAAAATGAAAAAAGGTTTCCCACTTAAAAACTTAAACCTGTTACCTCAGTGATGTCAAGAGAGTGCCTTTGGATCTCTAGACAATTCTGCCACAAAGATATTGTGGCTATTATATCCAGCATTGAACAACTATGGAGACTGAACTCCGTACAATTATATGGTCAATCTGATGTGACCTCGAGTGGAGTCAATTCGATTCAAATCAGACTTTTAACAACATCAAATTTCATATGCTTCTATGAACTATATCAAAAGGACAACAGAGCTGTACTCTGAATACGACTATTTATAAAGCTATCATACACTCCACATGGTGTTTTATTTAGACGCATCACCCTAATAGACTGCCAGATCTGTCGAAATTGCAACGTAGTTTAATTACAGAATTTCTGGGTCGAGTTGCTCAAAGCTCTGTTAGCTAAACATTCCATTAGGTGAAGTCATGCATGACCAGTATCTTTAAAATTCTGTTTTCATATCACAATGTGTTATAGAAATAAAATTACATTTTGTAGTAAATTGTAACCTTAAATTATCGTTATTTTAAATATTTCTCAAAATAACAAGATTCGAAAATTCTACTCAACACCGCTTTAGCTAACAGTGCTTTGAACATCTGGGCCCAAGCCCGGCCATTTTCAGAACATTCAGGCAAATAATACTGCTGTTATACTATCTTTACATATATATCTGCTGATTTTCAAAAAAAAATGTCTCTAGAATAACATTTTTCCGTGATTGTGATATCCGACCTTCCAATGTGCTGCTATAATCAAATAAATTAATCGTCCCATTAGTGCAATAAGGTAACAAGTGTATATGAAATAAGAAGGCACTTGGTACCTTTTTGCACCAATGGGGAGAAATAAACCAATCCTTAATTCTTAAGTATACAATATAAAAAAGGAAACACCCTGCAGTGATATGTGATATTTACATGATGTTATAAAAATAGTAAGCCCACAACCTTTTGGATATGGTCATAGTTAAAATTCAATTTTATTATCTGTTCCAAATCTATGTTCCAGTTACCTTAAAATGGTTACGTTTTCCACACTTGGCGAAATTTAAACCGTTATTGCAACTCCAATTTATTTATCCACAGAACGGCAACTCCTATTCCAAATTTTTCAATGCAGTATAAACTTCGTTTTAAAGCTTAAATCTGCTCCTCCTTTTCTATCAAATAATTTTGATTGAAATGTCAGCTTGCCTTGAAGTAAGGCAGCTATCATAGATAGATAAGCGTATCAATAAATATATATCAACAATTTTTAATATCATTTTAAATCAATGAACACAGCTTCCTATTCCTGCACCGTGTGTCAGAAATCCTTGCATTACCACACTATGCGTACAATTGTTCCCCCTGACATGCAGCAATTACATGAACCGCCGACCAGACATTATCAAGATTTCTTCCACATTCACAACAACTGTTCCCTATTATTCACACAATATATGCATCTTTTGTTAGCCAATTTCCGTTTGTTTTTCAAAATCATTCCAGCACAACTATATCGTCTCCAAGCTGAGGTTTAACAGATAATGTTCTCCAGGGGTTCCTTGCTGCTCGCTTGAATTCATGACTTTGCAATTGTTTACGCAATTTCCTGAAGAAAATGAAAACATATTTTTTAAGTTTCATACGTTTCATGCAAAAATACAAATTTTTAAATTGTGATTTCTGATAACAAATGAAAGGGAATTTCAACCATAATAGGAGCTATTTTTTTGTATCTTTGAATGTATTTTCCCCTCTTTTTTTCTCAACACTATTACAGTGAAATAACAGCTGTCTGTACATCTAACAGTAGCAACCATTCATGGGACCGATTCCCCAAATAACCGTAGATTTATATCTGCAGAACAAAGTTCATGACCAATCATTAGAGACAATAGCCGGGCAAGATTCAAACTCACGACCCCTTGATTAAAGGTCAAATGTGTTACTTGCTGAACTATACATGTTGTTTTTTAGTCTACTGGCCAAAGGCCAGAAGTGCTGATGCGATGGTGCGTTGTCTGTCGTCTGTTAGCAGCAATTTCTCTGAAACCACTAGGCCAATTAAAATGAAACTTCACATGGCTGTTTCTATTGCTTAGGAGACTATACAGAAGATTATTTTTTTTGCGATCTGAAATTCAAGATGGCCACCATTACTAAAAATAGTCCAAAACTTAAAAAAAATTTCTTCTAATGAATGGCCCAACAGATTTTCAAAATGTTTGTGTAGTAATGATGACCAACTGTAGTTTTGTTATATTTGTTCAAATGGTGTCCCTAGGGTTAAAAATGACCCCGCCCAGTGGGTTCAAATAGGGGGGACACATGTCATTATAATAATTTTTTTTTCTTTTTTAAAATGGAAATGACTTAACCTATATCTTCACAGAAGCATTGTTTGGTGAAGGAGGTTCAGTTTTGTAAAAATGACTGGGTTCAACTGTCTTAAGGGGTCAGGAGAGGCCCCAAAAGGGTAAAAATTAGGAATTACAAAAACTGTTTTCCTAAGAACCAGTTTGTCAGATTTGTTCATATTTGGCATAAATTATCCCTATGTGTAGGGGTTTGATTGCAGGTAAAAATTAAGGGATCAAATTTACATAGGAATTCTGCATATCAAGGGGCTGGGATATATTGGGGCCCTGTAATGTGACTTTTACATAGGAATATTATAGGGAAAACTGATTTTTTTCATTTTGCATCCATGTGTACAAATTTCTGCTCATAACAAATTGCTAAGAGTGTGTGATTGAAGTTCTGACAAATTAAGGGTCTGGGTTGTATAAGGGTTCTGTACAGGAGACTATATTTTTTTTACTAATGAATGGTATGGGAATTTAAAGTTTTCCCTTTTCATAACAATAAAGTTTTTCAGTATGGGTGTGGTGGGGGTATTTATCCATAAGTTGTTAAGACAACCCCCCAAAGAGGGTAAGTATTGTGAAATTTCAAAAAGTGCTATGGCCACTACTAGTCAGTAGAGCGTCCTCAGGCCTTCTTGGGCCTCTTGTTTTAAAAATGATATTGTAAGAATAATTTTTCAGTACCAAGTTGACATTTTCCATACCCATGATTTTACTGTTTCAATGCAGTTCATAATGAAAATAGTAAGTGGCATTTTATTTATTTTACAAGACCAACCATTCCCATCCCAGATGTTCTCCCCCTAACTCTCTAATTGGTTAATTTATGATTTATTTACACAATAAAAAACATAACTTTAAGGTACCATACACACAGTTCTCTTCTTTTTTTTTTTTCAATTTTTTTTAAATGCAATTCCGGTGGCTAAATACAAATATGTCAGACAACTTGTGTTTAGAACATATCTCCTAAAATCAACACATTTTTATACTTTTTACAATAACCACAAAACAGACAAAGAATGATATAGTTTACATCATCTGGCAGATTGTGGTCACTCTAATAAGGTGTAAAAATTGCACAAAATATGTGATCAATGTACAACCCCTGGTCGTACAATAGAGAAGTTACTATCATAAAATACTGCTTTGAATCTGTTGAACAACAGTTACTGTATTCAATTAATATTTAATATACTACTTCAAAATAATTCTTCAATCTGTAAATATATATAATTTTTAATACTGATCTCTATAGTGTCCTGTTTTGGTGATTCCCTTCCACGACCACTAGTATAAACGGTTTGGACAGTAGTTATATTTGGTAATGTTTCCATTTTCATCATAATTTCAAACAAATGTAGTTCTTTAATAAATGTAAACAAAAAAAATTGTTGTACATGTAATAGCAGAGCCAACCTTAAAATATATTGTTTGCCATGCTCCTACCTACTCACTCAAAATTGCAGCTACCTAAACTTTTTTTACTGCCATTCAAAGCGTTGAATTTTTGTTCAGCGAAATCAAAATTTAGCCCAAAAAAATTAATTTACCTACCTACCTACCGAAACGGAAAAAAAAAAAAGGATTCGAGCACAAGCAAACAAATATTTTTTTAAGGATGGCCCAAGTAACCAAAAAAATATATCACACATTATTTGCTAAAAATTTGCTTTTTGGGGCTACTTCGAACACTGAAAAGCATTTGAAATTGTACATACTTGGTTGCTGATGTGGCCATGAAGTAAACATCATCTGGAGCATCTATCCAACTGATCATATGCATACGAAGACCCTTAGGTAACAATTTACCTCTACCGTTCATACTGTTGTGATTCATCAGACTACCTCTCTGTAAAACAGCGAAACAAAATCTTAGCATGATCATTAATTCACATTGATCATAGAAGTGCTTCCACATTCTACATACAGACCAGTTTATAAGAATCTTACATGGGTTTGAGGTTCGGATAGAAAATTCCATCCCGAGGGACAGCACTTCCGCAAACACAGTTATCCAAAGGGACGGAATCTTCTATCCAGACCAAAAGGCCATGAATGATTCTTTTTCTTGCATACCAAACATATTAACCCTTTACTTCATATAGACGCCTTTTGACGCCTCTAATAAAGACGCCTTTGGACACCTCTAATATAGAAGGCTTTTGAATTATTGGGGAATTATGTTTATATAAACCGACAGAGTGGAAAACAGTGCAAGAAGTGTTCAGATTGCTCGTTACGAGCAATCTGAACTCTTCCTGCACTGTTTTCAAAGGCCTTCTGTGATTGGTGCGGGAAAACATGTATCTATGGAGTAAAGGGTTAAATAATTATTTTAACTTATTTTATCATTATATTTTTTACAAGTCACTTTTAAGAAGTTATATGATTTACATCATAAATTTTATATATGTTACGTCATAAATGAGTCTTAACGTCATGGCATAAGCTATGTATGTTAAGTGAAAGTCTATATTCACTCTTTCATTTCTTTCCATATTCCATATAAACAAAACCAATATTCACTTCTTTTTTCTCCATATTTCATATAAAACCAGTTTAAGTAAGAATCTAAAATCATTTACCTTTTGTTTTAGAAAATGTTTCATTTCAACACAAACAATGATAGGAGTAAAAATGGAAATACCCATATCAACTAGAACTAAAACACTGTTATTTAGTAAGTTTCAAAGTAATGACTTTTACACGACTCTATTTACACCCCAATACAATAAACAAATGGTATGAACTAGTGAGTTCATTTTAACTGGAATACTTGACAGTATGACCTGTATAATTTCTGTAATAAAAATCAAACCATTTCATTTTATAATTGACCCAACAAGTTGATAATCCAATCACCAATCAATATTGGTTCCATTTCCGACATTTTCCTTAGTCAAGCTGATGAGGTCTAAATAAACACTAAATTATATTTACTAGGATAAACAACGTCACATGACCAGTGGGCGGAGCAATAGTCACTCACGCGTCAGGTAAAATGGATAATGTACAAGTGCACTGATCACTTGCTCCACAAATACAATAATTAAATGGCATAAAAAAGATGTCTTGTGACGCTAAATCATCAACATGCAATAAAGTAAAACATGAAAATAAACAAATTATTGCATGAGGTATGTGTGAGCAAAAATAAAAAGTTGGCTTTGAAAAAAAATCTATATTTAATGGAAGGTTGTTTATTTTTAAACATGATGGCAATTAGTTATACACATATGTATGTATGACCACTGTTTTACCACTAGGTGGACCTTATACATCAACAACCTGTGTCTCTTGAACTATGGGATATGTGGTCATAATTTTAAATGCTGAGAGTGCATACAGGACAATATTCTGAAAGATTTATTCAAATATGTTCAAGTGTAACAATTTATTTAATTTAAGTCTAACAAAGTCCTTGAAATTTCCTTTTAATATCTATCATGTTATGATGTAATACCCAAATTGTGCATGGAAATAAAACAACAAACTTGCCTCAAACACATGCAGTATACAATATTAAGTAATAAATACCTGATAGTGCTATAAACGAAATGGAAAAATGGTTTATGCATTTACACAAGAACGTTAGGAGAATGTTACAACTGTTATGACAATGTACACATCTACATGCATGCTAGTGGTAAAAAAATGTGTACTTTTCTTCCTGTATCCAGAGATGAAAGGCGGCTTACCACTTGGGGCCTCATAGACATATTGGCTTGTTGTCTTATTACACCCATACTGGGTCGTTTTGCTGGGGGACCTACTGAATAGAAAAAAAAACACCATACTAGTGAGACATGATGGTAAAGTTTGAAAGTCAGGTATATAAAATCAGTTACAACTCTGAAGGTCAAGTATAGTCTCCATAACATGGAATGTAGATTTATTTTTATTGCTTATTTATCACAATACAAGTGTACAAAATCAAATAAAATGGGAGAATGGAATCATTTCACAATAGCTTGTAAGCATATAACAAGAGTTGTCAGAAGACCAACAAAGCTCGCCTCTGGGTGTCCAAGTCCAAAAAGGGCCATAACTCTGCAAAAATGCAATCCAGAGTTATGGTTCATGTCTCTGTGTGTTCCACTGATGATGGTGAACACACATGCAAAGTTTCATTCACATCCAATGAGTGGTTGCATAGATATCTTAAATGCAAAAGTTTAACCTGGGTGTCTACAGACGGCGCAGACGCCGGGGTCATGACAATAGCTCTTCTTGGACTTCGTCCCAGCGAGCTAAAATCAGATTTACTAAGCAATGGTCAAATTAAAGCAATGATCAAAATGATCGGGTGTTGTTTTTGTACATAATAATGCTGATACTCACCAGTATCTATGCCATTGCTGTGTTCATATCCTCTTTTCCTCATGATAGAGGGTCCAGCATTCGGTGACTTGTTCAACACGTCTAAAGGTTTCTCTGTAAAAATCATGACCACAATTATGTAAACTTCTATGTAAAGTAACATAAGATAATTCCGTAGAATCGCTTTATCACAAAATTTCAATGCAAGGTCAAAGTTAGCCAAATAACATCAAATAGAGATGCAAAATCATGTCATGATAGTTGTCTTAAAATCTAAATGGATGAGATACATCGTCTCAACATTAAAGTATAAAAGGTATTATTGCCTCATCCAAATACAATTCAATTAATAATTACTTACGCTTTGACGGGGACAGAGGAGGGAAGAATAATTTTTCTGGTTGCTTTGGCCCACCATCAGGTCGTTCCAAGATTGCTGGTTTCTCTTGTTTCACGTCTATACCAAGGCGCGCCAAAATTGGTTCAACAGGCAGCTTGACACTTATAAGTTTAGGTAATTGAAAGTTACCTCCCTTTTCAGCTAGCCGCACTTGACCTGTTTAAAAGAATTATCTTTACAACCATCTCATTCTATACATTTTATATTTCCCAAACAAACATGAGTAAGTGGTCACCTCTATTCAGCAGCCACCTGTCTTAAAAAACCACATTTGCTATTTCCCATTTCTGTGATTTAAGAGAAATTTAACCTGTATTAAGCAACAACTACATGTAATCTTAAAAGGCCACTTTTGCTCCTTCCCATGACTGGTTGTGCAAGACAGTATTGACTGTAGGTAATTAAAATCATTTGAGAATGATTTTGTCAAAGTAAAAAAAAAAAAGAGACTCTAGTCCAGAATGGTTGCTGCATTTGGTTTTCACAATAATATGATTTAGGTCCAACTAAATTTCCCTGTTATAGTTTCGAAATGGTCAATGGGATAATTAAGTTTGTTTTTTTACACTATCACTTTTCTATAACAAATGTAACCTATCAAAGTCGGTACCTACATGGCTTAAAAAAACAGAGATATCACCCATTCATGATATATAAAGATGAAGCTTATACAAGGTGATACTTACATTCTGTTTTTATTGCTGTAATATTGATTGGTATAAATGGTGATCTGGCAGCATGCCGTTGACGTAGGAGATCCTTGCATAAAAATCTGGAGATTCTAGTGAGAGGTGTGGTCACCAGACAGAAAGCTGCACGCGTCTTCATCACAGGACGTGGACTGCCAGCTCGAATTGCTAGACCATGCGCTGTTGCTAAATGCCTGGCTAAATGTGCTTTTAACCGGAACTCCTGCGAAACATAAACAGTCAATATTTTAAAGTTGTTGGAGAATAGCGTAATTCCACTATTTACCTTGTTGGAGTACATTTAATACCATCAGAAAAACAAACCTGTTTTTATCATAACAAGCAACCTTAATATAAATGAAAGTGTAAATAGGGCAGAGTGTCAGATGTTGTATATAATGCTTTTAGTTACAAGCATACACATGTGCCGCATTCCATTCATAAAACTGTTCATCATTAGTGAAAAACTTTTACGCGAGTAATGAAGAAGCAGACACGAAAACATATGCCAGTGTGAGTACTTTAGTTAATACACTAATCAAATTTATAGTGTCAAACGTCAAATAAAAACAGTAAATACAAACATGAAAAGAAAAGCAGTCAACATTTGTATACAGTTTTCCATTATAATTAGTGGCATGAATTTTTTTTTTTGAAATTTAGAATCACAAATTTAGCTATTAAATATATATATCTGAAAAGATCCCAAAAATCGTAAATTCTGTTGTTGTGTGAATATAATTATCTCCCTTTATGAAATTAAATATATATATATATATGAATTCACTGTATCTATATGTTCCACATGTTTATAAATCTGTCCTTTATATAGCATGTGAGTAGTCATGAAACATTAACTGGATCCTAAAACTGGATATAAAACTTGAAAATCTGCACGAATGATCAAATGACAAACAAACAATAGATCGTCGCCATGATCGCTCATCTTCTACTCACCAATTAGCCTTGATTATAACAAACTGTTATAACCATTACCTCATGGTGGTTTATAGGATAGTTTAAGGGATTGATTCATGCCAACATTGACAATTAACAGTTTGTAATAATCCCTAGTGCTTCAATAAATGCTGACACGTGCCAAACACGGAAGCCATATGCAAACTTTGTTATTATCAAGTGATCACGTGATCAAGCATCGAAGCAGTTGACAGGTATTAATATATCGCGGGTATCTTATCGGATCATAAACACAAACTTATTTTTATTATTTTATTGTTGTTAATACTTCAAATTTATATTTTTAATATTTTTATACTAACAGCGTTGAGTTTAAATTGAAGCGCGATTTTTTATAGACACCGCTTTTCTCCTTCCAGGTTAAACGGAAATTGCTGTCAATTTATTATAATCAAAACAAGAAAATGTCTTTCTTTCTTTTCTTTTTTTGTATTAATTTTATACATATTTAAGGTAATTATTGCTATAACGCGGTCCGCTTATAACGCGGTTTCGTTTTGTGGACCCCAAGAACCGCGTTATAACAGGACCCGAGTGTATCATGCATTGTGAATGAGCATCTGAAAACATCCCAAAAATAGTAAATTCCGTGGTTGTGAATTTAATTATCTCCTTTTATGATATTAATATATATGAATTCACTGTATCTATATGATCTAACGTGTTTATAAATCTGTCATTTATATAGCATGTGAGTAGTCATGAATCCATAACTGGATCCTACTGATAAAAAGCAATCAGTTCATGTATGCAAATTTGTCCACCCTGTACAGAAGTGTTGCATGTAATTACATAGTATATAAGTCGTGGTCGACACCAAATTTATTGGTTTGGCAGAGGCCTTGATAATCATAATGTATCTATGGTTTGCATTGTAGCTAGGTGCACTCGCCGTAGTCTGGTCTGTACATTTATGTCTTGGTTATTGACAAATAATTATCTCCAATTTTATATATATATATATATATTTTTTTTTTTTTTTTTTTTTTTTATTCCAAAGCAAATCTTTTATATCATATTTGATAAAAAAAACAGAATATTTACCTTTCCACAACCTGTGATTGTACATCGATGAAGCCGCAATGCATTATTATGTGCAACTCGCTCTAAAAAGAAGAAATAATAAAATGTAACAGTTGATAGAAAGTTCCTCGAACATCGTGTCGATTATCAACATTTTTCCAAATGTTACAGATTTTATTTTTTAATTAACATGTTAAATGGCCAAACCAATCATCAGTTTTTGCAAGTAAGAGGGTAAGACGACAAAAAACAATTATTCTGACAAGTAATTTGTCCAACTCCGTTCCCTATAATTATATTTCTACCATTATACAACAAGATCAATAATACAACTATACTGGAGGCAACTGTGTAATATATAATGTAGCATGTTTTATGAGCATCAAGACTATTGATTCTTTTATATAACATTATGAACAATGCTGTATATATTACATACAAACTAAATGATATACGATTACTAGTATTGTTACAGTTACTGTACCTTGTCTCTGCGCTGGCGGCGGTCTCTCTCCATCTAGAAAAGTAAGATGAAACTGAATTACATCTCTCTCTCTCTCTCTCATGAGAAGCAATGTAGGTGTACATAATCAGAACAAATGACTAATATTGTACAAAAAATTTAACTTTAATACTGTCACTGATTTCTTTTTGGCCATAAAACTAAGGCTTTAAAACCTAGGTCAATATTCATCACTTTTAAACTTTAAATTAAAATAAAATGAACTCATTAACTCTAGCAAAAGAGGATGAGCAGTTAACCGCATCACCTACCCAAGCGTGTTGGCATTTTGAGACCTCCATATTTTTTCCAGTAGATCCAACACGAAGAACACAACCGACACTGCATATGTGTTGGCCCCCATGCATACCACTGGTTTGAATGTGCAGCTGAAATAGCAAAGGCCATAATACATGTTAGTATCACAATTTCTCATAGAGCTTTTCTAGAACAGTTCGAAGAAGACTATTACTTATTAGTTGGGTAAAAAAAAAAAGGAAAATGTTTGTTTGTAAACCATATATAATCCTTGCTGATGTATGGATAATTTATATCAAATATAAACTAGTTTAACCTAATTGCCCCACCCACCCCCTGGCCCCTTATGGAAATTCAATTCTCTTTATTGAACAAAATCATACTTATTGTTACTAGACAATGCTTTAGATCTCAAATTAAACAACATATTTACACAAATGGAAGAAAAAATGAGAATTTTCCATTTTCCCATAGTATTCCTATGTATATCTCAAAGACCCCTTACAGGGCCTCTATACATCCCAGTGCCCCTTGATTTGTACAAACTTAAAAATCATAGGGATAATTTATATCAAATATGAACAAATTTGACTGACCGGTTGTTGAAAATAAGATTTATGACAATGTTCAATTTTAACCATTTTTTTACCCCAACCCTGCACCTTTTAGACAGTCAATCTTTCGTATCGAATAAAATCTTATTTGTTATGACTAATAGATGCTTCAAAACTCAAACTGAATAAAAAAAGTCATAAATGAATGAAAAAAAAAAAGGAGAACTTTCCGTTTTCCAATAGTATCCCTATATAAAACTCAAAACCCCCTTACAGGGCCCTTTTAAATACAAGACCCTTGATTTGTACTAACTTTAAACCCATACTCATTGGGATAATCTATATCAAATATGAACAAATCAGACTGACCAGTTGTCGAGAAGAAGATTTTTGAATATTTTCTATTTTGACCTTTTTTTTACCCACCCTGGCCCCTTATGTAAAGTCAATTATTGAAGTCCTTATTGAACCAAATCTTATTTCCTATGACTAGTTGATACTTCAGAACTCATACTGAATAATAATTTTGCCTAAATGGATGAAAAAATGAGAATTTTTCTGTTTCCCCACAGTATTCCTATGTTAAAATCTAAGTCCCCTTACAGGGCCCCTATAAATTTTAGGGCCTAAATTCTTATCTACAATCAAACCCCTACACATTGGGATAATTTATGCCCAATATGAACTTAACGGTTCTTAAGAAAACGATTTTTGTAATTCCCAATTTTTACCCTTTTGGGGCCCGTCCTGACCCCTTTAGACAGTGTAACCCAGTCATTTTTACAAATCTGAACCTCCTTCACCAAACAATGCTTCTGTGAAGATACAGGCAAAATCATTTTCATTTTAAAAAAAAAAAAATATTTATTATAATGACATGTGTCCCTTAATTAGACCCATGGGGCGAGGTCATTTTTTTAACCCAAGGGACACCATTTGAACAAATTTAAGAAGGTTTTTTAAGTTTTGGACTATTTTTATTAACAGAGGCCATCTTGGCCTAGTGGTTTCAGAGAAAGTGCTGCTAACAGACAACAGACGGCGAACGACAAACCATTGCTTAAGCCCTTCTGGTCGTTGGCCAGAAAAGCTGAAAAATGGGTTAATTATAAATATTTTTAAAATTCATGTGAAAACAAAACAACTGGTTGGGTACGCAGATTAGTAAAAGTATTCAGCAAGTTATGTTTTAACATTTGAAGTACAAAACATATGGCAGTTAAATTCACATATCTGAATTTCCATTTTTACATCTTCTGTACCCTCTTAATAATGGCATCATTTGAGAACATCTCATCATGGCCTGAATAAGTAACCAAAGGAATGAGAGTTTTGACCAATGGCCCGGGCCTTATTGCGCAACTATAGTAACCCTTTTGTGCAACTGATATTAAGAAAAATTTAAGCTTTATGGAATTAACATTTGCAGATGGCGAAAAAACAAACTAAATACGCACTTTGAAAAGTTGTTTATACCCAATAATAGCCGCATTAGGCTTGTCAAAACCGTTTTTTCTCATGTTCTATATGCATTTATCATTTCATAAATAATGGCAAAATCAGATGAAAGATTATGACTGCTTAGACGACAATTCTTAATTATGCTAATTAAGACAATTCAATAGTCATAATATATCAGATCACATAAACTCAAACACTTTGGAAGATCAATATTATAATGTAATAATATATGGTTTCAATCAAATAAAAAACAAAATTAATAGAGTGCACACAACAAATTTAAATAAATCCAAGGACACATAATTCACTGTAAGTAGTTCAAACAGTTATTACTCAAACACACAAATTATATGATGTAACTACTGCTTAAGTTTAATCTAGTTTAAAAAAAATAAACACCATTCCACAAATCTGGAGGTGGCATAGTGTAAAGGGTTTTGGTCGCTCATACCGGAGATTGTGGGTTCTACATGTATCTTGGCCCGATGGCCTCTCAACAAAACCCAGTTCTGGTTTAACTCAGGACAGGGATTTGAGGGCAACTCATAAAAGCTCTAGAGTTTACTTCACAATCAAGGAAATCTAAATTAGTATTCCTATTTTAATGGAACTTACCATAGCAGCTTTCACAGGCTCTACCTGATACCTGACCATCTAAACCATTCATTTTTCCATTTATAGCTGCTGGGTTTGGCTTGTTGCTGAAATGATTTATGTATTGTTTATAATTTATCTCTTATTTCTTTGGATGTGGACAATTCAGCAATTCAAATGACAGAAAGTAATTCATTGATCATCATCACATGTCTTGAAAGTATTACTTTTATAATATACCTGGCTGGTTTGTTTATTATTCAATAGCTTGATTCAGTAGAAAGTAAATTTTATTCTAATATATAACAACTGAATAGATCACGAGTATTTAATTGATAATCTCTGAAACCAACGACTTGTAATTAATTGTACGACTGAAAACAGTAAACACAAAAAAATAATAAACAACTCACTGAGAACAATGTCATAATAATTCAAGCAGAACAATATTCCATTTCAGTAGTTACACACTGAAGATGTTCTTCATCCAGATGTCTTTCTTCATCCAAACAGAAATTATTTTGTGAACTACCTAAGGCCAAATATGTAGCTAAATCTTTGAAACATTTCAACTAAAATTTGTTTCAATGGCTTTAAACGCCATTACAGGTTATATATGGCAGATCAACTGTTGACAAAAGACCTCTGAATGAATCCAAATAGAACCATCGGCCTTCAGCAAGGAACAGGCAAACTGTCTCATTTAATTTTTTTTATATTAAAGCAGAGATTGAACTAACGACTTCAGCGGTGAAGTAAAAGTGACCAAATTAAAACACTGTGAAAATAAAATATGCTACTTACTAGTTAGGAATGTATACTTGTTTCAGTTTGCTTTCTGCCTCTGCTGCTTTAATACGTTTTTGTTGTACATATCTGTCCGTCGTTTTCCACATGTAGTAGTACTCTATAATACTTTTAAGAGATTTCCATGGAAGCTGCAAAGACAATGTACATTTACTGAATTATCAATGGTAAATATTTACTTTTAGCCAAATCATAAATTATACTGGTTCTATCTAGGAAGCAGACTTAAGGAGGGGTCATACAAGCTTTGAGTTTACTTTGCAATCAAGCTAAAATAAATTAGTATGAACAAAATCAAATTACTGTACTCTACCATTTTTTTTTCACATAAAGTTCAAACAATCTTAATATAGAATTGTTGGTCTCAGCGAAATACCAGTTTTATTTCATCGAGTGAGTACTGAGGTGGCATGGTCACAAGGAGCAAAGCCACAAGTGAGCGCGCCAATTTGAGTGTCAGCGAGTAAAATTTCACATCACTTCACTGAAACCAAAACTTTTAATGTTATGTTTGAAACCATATAAAATTACCAATTATAATTCATTCAAATCTCTATAAATACATCAAAATATATATCAACATAACAGATACTGAAAGTGTACTGTTTAAGATGTACATCTCTGTTATGCTGCATGTCAAAGACACTATGCATAACACAAATATTGATGGAAATGAACACCTTATATTCTGGTTAAATTTCTATTAATACCTTATATTCTGCTACCTTTCTATTAACACCTTATATTTTGGTACATTTCCATGAATACCTGGAAATTAGTACCTTATATTCTAGTACATTTCCATGGTACATTTCCATGAATACCTGGAAATGAATACCTTATATTCTGGTACATTTCCATGAATACCTGGAAATTAGTACCTTATATCTAGAACATTTCCATGGTACATTTCCATGAATACCTGGAAATGAATACCTTATATTCTTGTACATTTCCATGAATACCTTTTATTCTGTTACATGTATATTCTGGTACATTTCCATGAATACCTTATATTTCCATGAATATTGTTCAAACAACTCTTCAGTTATGTTTGTCACAAGTATAGTTTAACTAGTACATTTTTATTTGTTGATATTGTATTATGATGTTATTAATATTGATGTAGAAGGCTACATTCAAAATATGGTGTGTACCTTGATTTCAATAGTGTTATGTCATAATGTGTTACCTTCCATAAAGATATTATTATTATTATTGGTTACCCCACATGATTAAAACTTACAAAGTCCTGCCTAATATCATTGAAATCTTTGCCATATTTGTCCACTGCCTCTTCAAACAGGTTAGCTTCGGACGCTGACCATTCTTCCATCTCGTCCCGACACAACACCGGACCCCCAGACGGTACAAGTCTGCCGATAGCATTTCCGATGTCATATTTACTTTTGTGTAATGTCAGCATTGCATTGAACTGTAGAAGAATTAATAAGTATCAATATAAATATCATTATCCAGTTTCTGAATTAAATAATTTGAATGATGAAAGTGAAATATTTGACATTTTAAACATAACATCTGATTGTTCATAGCTTACATAGACATGAAACAAGAGCTGCGAGAGGAGAGTGCACTGGACTATGAAAACCATGTCCCAAAATGGAACTATTTTGACAATGTACAATAGCTATACAGATTTATGGTATATGAATCCAAGAGTTTCCTTTTTAACCCTAAAAACAGCTATTAGGAATTATTCAAATCAAATGTGTAATTTCTAAGAAACATACATGTGGGAAAATGTGTAAATATATTAAAACGGCAATAATTCAGTATAAATTCAAAATAGAGTAACACAACCTGGCCCCATCTCTTCCCTCTTAAATACCATGAATGGTATGAATCAAGACACACATCATTGATCCATGATATCCAACAGATACTAAGATATTATTAAAGCCAAATAAAAAGAATTAATCTGAGTTTTCATGGATAAAAAGGTACCTAATACTACCTCATTTCTCTCCTTGGTTGCCCTACAGATAACAATGGTACAGTTCCATTTAAGCATGACCAGTAGTTACTAAGATATGAGCTTGATATAAATATTGACCTAAAACCTACATAAATGGTAAGTTCAATAGCTTCCAATATAAATCATAATTCTTCAAAAAGTTAAAAAAGTATATTTTGAATCAATGATACCATGTTTATCAATCCAAATGCATGTTAAGTATTTGATCGTATTTTCCATTGCAAGAGTATTATTACCTTCTCAGCTGTAAAGAATGCTTTAGTTTCCTATGACCTTTTCAACCCATTACATTATTTAAGGGGGGACAGTAGTGTAATAGACACTCACAACAGAGGTTGCGGGTTGATTCAAAAACTCGACCTGATGCCTCTCATAAAATCTCACTCAGTATTGGTTCTACTCGACAGCAGTTTATATAAGCTCTGAGCTTTCAACACAATTCAGCTAAAATAAATTAGTATTAACTAATTACCCCATTACAAACATACATCCTGATTATTTCACCAATTTTACAGTGTACTCACCAAAGTTATATCTCTACTTGCAGCTGCTGAGCTCATGTGTAGACTAGGTTGTCGTACAGTACTGGTACAGTCCAGAGCACGTGCAAATGTCCCCACAGACCTATCAAAATACAGAAGTCGTCTCCCTTATCAATCATTCACATTTTCTACCCAGTTGTTTTCAGATCTATGAGAATCGATTCGGGACTATGAAAATGATCAACTGTTAAATTGTTTTACGATGTGTAAACATAGATTGCAAATTTTTAAATTTACATTATTTTTCTTTTAAGCCAATTTGTTATTGTTTTCTACATAACTCTTTTTTCAACTATGTAACTGAATAGTCTATATAGATGTGGTCAGTCCGGAGTCTGTATAAAGTGACTGGGTGGGGTATGATATTTCACAGCGGTAGTGCTTAGAAGCCTGTCTGTTAGCAGAAGACACTTTTGTGATACAACAGTTAACAATTGGTTAAAGCAATGCTTAGCATCATTCCACAACTATGCAATGTGACAGTTCATAATTGCCCAAACTAGCATTAAGTCATTTTTCCTACCATACATACCTTGCTATTACTAGGAATTGATCAATTTCTCGGTCAGATAATTTACATTCTGGATCCCATATCAACTCTTCTAAGTCTTCCATTTTTCTACCATCTCCTTCACCTAATACAAAAAAAAGAGAAAAGAAATGTCACTTTTATATTCTTGATGCACATTGTTCTCTAAATAGGTTTCACTATATCTTATATACATACCCTACTCTCACCCCTGGACCTTTTAATTATAACATTTATATCTTAATTACTCTTTTTTTTTTCAATCTAAATACGAGGTGAATGTCTCTGTGTAATGTTGCACCATATCAATTTGTGTCAGTTTCCAATGCTGGTGAATATAAGAAAAGTCAGACATTGATAAAATGCCAAAATCAATGAGATATTCAGACATTTGACTTCAATTTTTCAACCTCTGTTCTTTAAAAATTTCATTATAGTTTTAAGAAATGTGTTTAATATTAAAATCTATAACCAAAATTTAAGTGTAAAGCCACATCAAATTGATTCAGTGTTCTTCGGATTTTAATTTAAGAGTTTCTGAAGCGAGTGAAAAAAAAAAAAATATCAAAGACTGAAAGACCAAATACATGGTATCACATAAGTTTGTCTAACATTATTAAAGCTTGACTACAGCTAAAGCCTGACAATACAAGTGAATGTAAGATGTAAATGAATACTGATTTATTACATCTATTAAAATATTAATAATAATTGCAGGCTTCTCCAAGGTTGTCATAAACAACTATTTGAAAGCATTTTCCTGTCAGACATGCGCTGTATCATGCAGTACAGCTCAACACTTTTCTATAGCAAATTATATAAATAGATAGTCACCATTTTGGGGGGTCTAATTAATATACATGTATGCCAAACCCTGCATGCTGAGCTTACTCGACAATTAATTCTTACATCTTAAACAGTAACAGACGCTTTCAAAGACAAATTAATGTATTTATGCTTTATAGTTGCACAATGATCACTGAACAACTCAAATCTACCACTCATCGTCATCATCACTAAGATCTCCATCCTTCTCACATACATGTGAACCTTTTTGGAAAGCAATGAGGGAGATTGGGTTTTTGATATGAAGGAGATAGGATGCAAATGAGGGAGATTTTTTTTTGCGCCATAAAATTTGAAAATATTGTCAATTCGGTACAATTTTACATAATTTCTTAATAAATCAAGTATATTAAACCATAAAAGATGGTGTTTTGTTATAATATAAAGAGAATATAAATTAATAACAAGAGTAATATAGAATCTTGATTTTTTTTATTAACATTTTCGTTTCTTCATTAAAGCATATAAAAGTTGGGGTGGGGGAAAACCTTTTTTTAAACCTAGCATTCTAACTTCCTTATAAGTCTGAATCCTAATTTTGTTCATCACAATAACTACTCCAATACCACAAATAAGTTTTCTGAATGAATATGAAAGTGGTGAAAGTAGCATTATATTTTTTTTTGTTTATAAAAATTCAACCATGTAAGTGTGATTTTGTCCAAAAAAAAAACAGGGTCTGTGGGTAGACATTTTTTTTTAACTTTATTATCAAGTGCTTATGTATATATCTGCTGTATAGAAAATATCCACTTTGACAGGGCTGTCAGTTGCCAATGGCCCCAAATGCAATAAAAAAAATCAAAGTGGCACATGTTTTTTCAGTTTGGCGAAAGTGATTGGCGCCAACAAAATATGCCAATATTTTAGCTATATGGCCTTGATTTTGTTCATAAAGTAACTTTATATTGTCCTTAACTTTCGATCATAAAGTGCATCTCCATATATACCACCTGTCCGATAGCTGGTGGACACGAATGCACTGAACCGCGAATTATCCATGCGGTCGTTTATGACACGAAATTGCATTTTCCTAATCTGTTTATTGTTTGTATCTCGAGGTGTTATGGTTTTATAATTAGTGGAAGCAAGTGTATTAACTTACACATATGTTATGCACAGATAAGTTTGTAATCTGTTTGTTAAGGTCCCAAAAAATTTAAACTTTACAAGATTCACTCAATGATAAACATATATATTTTTTTATGAATTAGGAAACTTTGGTCAAGTGTTTTTTGTTATGTGCATTTTCACTAATTTCAATCAATTTAACTACGAAAAATAAAATGATCCAACTGTTTTGACAAGCTAGCCACCAGTGAAATATAAAAGAATTTTTGCTAATAGGAAGATGTGATTTATTCAAGATTCAACCGTTTATTTGGTATTGACGACGCATGCGCAATTTGAAAATGAATATGCACAATCTAAATTTTACAGCAAGCGATTGGTTGCTTTGTTTATGACAATGTAACTTGTCTGACCAAACACTGAAAATGTGTTCAAGATAATATCACGGACACTTCACACAAGTAAATAAAACAAATATGTAGGAAACAAGTTTGTTTCAATATCTTATGAGAATACATTAAGGAGTAATGAATGAAAACACACTTAAAATGGTTTATTTGCATATACAAATCCATTTCCTACTTTGTTTGTTTCATCAAATTGCCAGGATGTTGGGTTGCACTATAAGTCGGCACCTTTCTCTTCTGAGTGCGGCTCTGTTAATGATTCTTGCAACAACGGGATGTTTTAGGGTTTGCTTAGAATTTAATGTGAAAGTGTTGTTTTTTTAAATCAATAATAACTTTAAATGACACAAGAGATTAAAAGTAAATTATTCAACAAAATGTTAGAAATATATTTTTTTCAATAACATTGTTAAAAGTACAATAAACAAGAAATGTCACTGCTAAGTGTCACATGCCCCCCAAAAAATAAAAATATATGATATGTTATGCTGATCATTTGTAGCAAGTATCAACAAAATCCATCAATGCATGACAAAGTTACAGGCCGGACACGAAATCTCACACAAACTCAAAGTGTTGTCAAACAAACTCAAATAGTGACCTTGACCTTTGAGGTATGGGTTCGGGTCTTACTCGCGATATGTCGTCATGTTATGTTGATCATTTGTAGCAAGTATCAACAATATCCATCTATGCATGACAAAATTACAGGCCGGAAACGAAATCTCACACAAACTCAGTGTTGTCAAACAAACTCAAATTGTGACTTTGACCTTTGAGGTACGGTTGTGGGTCTTACTCGCAACACGTTGTTATACTATGTTGATCATTTGTAGCAAGTATCAGCAAAATCCATCTATGCATGACAAAGTTACAGGCCGGAAACGAAATACCGGACGGAAGGACGGTAGGACAGATGGAGGGGGGGGGCATAAAAATATATTTATATTTATTTTATAGTAACATTCTTCTTTAGAAATCTACATTTTCAAATGTAAAATATTATATAAAGATGGGAAGTACTGAGCGGACAAAAAAATCCACCTAAATCTAAAAAGAGAAATACAGATTGAAACTTAGAGCCAATGAAAGCAAGTTGGCTCCAATATCTTAAATTTGGCTTTAACTTTTATCAATTGGCGAATGTGTTGGCGACAAGATTTTTTCAGCCAGAGAAGGCCCTGACTTTGATACCTGGGTTTCCCTTTCAATAAAAAAACATGGCAAATATCATAAACTAGCCCGATGTTAAAACCGAGATTAAAAAGTCGCACATGCCCGCATCGAAACCTTATACAAGAAAATGACGAGTGATTCGCGATGAATAGATTCCTTGGAGATTTAACAAGATTTTCCTCGTGTTATAACTTATTGCTGAGGATTGTTCAATGTCTAGTTTGCAAATGATTTATTCATTATAATTGTGCAGATAGGTAGAAAGAATAAATACTGTAACTATTTCAGAAACGATTTTGTGTCATTTCTTTTTCACAGTTTTTCAGATTGTTTATTTTTGGTCTTGTGCTTCAAATTTCAATTCGCACTTTTCTAAAAGTTTCGGAAGTATTAAGGATCGTCTTTGGTATACAGTTTTATATATTGATTTAATTTATTGTTGTTTCGCCAGTAAACTATAATGAAAACCAACAAGAACACGAAATATATGCCAATTAGTCATGTTGTGTCGAATTTGATTGTAACATCTCATGTATAATCATGGTGAAAGTTTCTGATACCATCTGCAATCTGAATGGCTTACAACCGATAATGAAGGAACTTATGTATCTGATTGACATTCGCAATGTCAATTAGTTTGTTTTTACAAAAAAGTCACAGGTTTTCTCTTTGATTCCGAAAGACTCCCGCACAATGTGGGAAAGTTCACATGTCTGTGGTCACTCTCAGACTGTAACTCAAACATTTGCAAAAACGTGCGAAAAATGCCGAACTGGAAATGCAACTCAAAGTGAAACAATCAACAAAATAATAACAAATAACAAATGTTTTCAAAAATAAAAGAAAAAAAAAAAAAATTGTCAAATTTATTTTTTAAGCGAGAGGTAAAATAAAAATAAAAACATTTTTATTGGATTTCTGTTGACTTTGGTGAGGGAAATCCGATGAACATATGATCAGGTTGGTGTGGCCTAATTTACTTATATTAAAATGAAGTCTTCAATAAATTTTAAAATACGATCAATTTCAAAGAATTTAATCTTTAATACTGAACAACATGTATGTTAAGAGTCATTTTCAGATTACAAGTTCTCTGACCTTTCAAAAGTAACTTAACCTCTTACATAAGGCTTTTTAACTGAGTTAGTATTGAACCTATGACCTCAGTAGTGAGAAGTAAATGACCATGAGAAGTGTCTTAAACCATCAGCAATGAAGTTTTAAAGATAAATATCTAATATTGCATTATATAGCTCCTAAACAGAAGTACTTATAGTCGATGAGTAAGTTTGATAAGGATACTGTGTTAAGTTAAGTTAAGTGTGCAGCACAGTTAAACATGTTTACTCTGTTAATAAATGCAAATGGTAAACTAAAGAACAAAAAGTAAACAAAATGGACTACATCGATGCTTTCCCTCCATTTCTCTTTAAATTACATAATTAAATACAGCTCTCAGGTGTTTGCTTTGTTAACAAACATTTGTAAGTCTACTTCTGTCATCAAACCTTTGATAACAGAGTAGGTGTGGCTAGGGTTATAAATACAAGATGACGACATCACCCATTACTGACCTTCTTTAAGGAGAGCCTGTAAATCTGTCTGGTATTTACTGCCGACCCTTATTTCACCCTTGTCTGCCAGCAGGGTTTTCTGTCCAGGGTCATAAACCAGGGAATAGAAGAAAGTGTCCTGAAATGGGAAAACGATTGGTTAAAATCCTGTAATCATGCCAAGTTATCTTTAAAAAGGGGTGGTGGTGTAATATATATATATATATAAAGTGTTGCTGGTCATTCCAGATGTTTGGGGTTCGATTTTCAAGCTAGACCTGAGTCTGTGCTTATAAAACTGTTCTGATAATTCAAATTCCTACCAAAACAGTTTCCAGGATTCTGAAGTCTGAAAAATAGAAAGTATTAGTGCCTATTTAAAGTCGCATGTATTTACATCATGTTGTTATAACTAACAAGTCACTCAATTTTTAAGTTGAGCATGAACTCTTGAGCATGTCGTTTTGCAATCTCGTACAAAATTCCTCTCAACATCCAGTACAAATTCAAACAACGAAACAAACTCGAAACTGATTGACAAAATCTCTCCGTTCACTTTGCAATCAGGCTAAAATAATTAGAACAAATCAATGAAAAAAGGCAGAGCATTTTTTCCATTAATGAGAATGAGAGGTTTCTTCTAAGCAGTTGTTTTTTTAAAAAAAAAAAGGTGATTTCCAACATACAATGTATATATAATGTATAATATATTAATTTTCTAAATGGCACTGACCAACATAAAAATGCACAATTATTTGTAAATATGTTTATACAAGAGAAATCCAAGGAATTAAATGTTTGCCTATATCGTTTTATCAAAAAGTGAGACTATGAAGACATCCAGTAGTACTTCCCGTTACCCAACTGTGAAGCTGAAACAAAATCGTATCATTCTGTAAGCCAAGTTAATTATCAAAATCATCTAAAAAAATGTCCTTATTTTTGGACAGTACTGACATTATACCATAATTATGATGAAGTTCAGCAGCTCTGGGCCATATAGTTTTAACGCAACTGGAACTAAACACAAAACACATAATTCTTAAATGTCAAGTTAATTATGTTCGTTTAGGCCATCTATAGAAAATCTGCATCATTTTGAGTAGTAATACCCATTTCACAACTATATACCAAACAGTTTTTGAGTAACATAGGTAAACACAATAACTATATGTTCTATTTGAATAGGCTACGCAATTTAATTATTCATAAAAATCAAGGTCACCTAAAAAAAATCTACTTGGTTTTCAGTAATAAAAACCATAACACAGCTATGAACCATTTGATAACTCTAAGCCAAACAGTTTTCGAGAAACTGAGTTTTAACACAAAAGCTAAATGTGAAGGGTTAAGTTATTCATCAGAAGAGGTCAATGTCACCAAAAAAACAAACACTGCAGGTTTCGAAAACTACTCATAGCATAACTATGGACCAAATCTGAAGACGCCAAATAGATTTTGAAAAGCAAACTAAACGCAACAATGTAAAAATGTGTTAACCAAACTATTAATCTGTAGGGGTCAAGGTCACCTGGAAAAAAAAGTTTCTGTCTCCCTGTGGGAATTGACAATAATTAGGTATTTTAAGTTTCTCAAGAAGGTTTCGTCTAATTGGCAAAACAAATAACAGGTGTTCCCACACATAAACTGCTCATTATGTTACAACAGCAAACTGTTGTACTTTAAATATATGTTTTGTAATGATATTAAGTGACTTTAGTTACAGGACTGGTGTTCCATTCAAATCTAAAAAGAAACATATTGACTGTTTATCAAAACACCCGCAATACACAAGACTAAATAATGCAAATATGTATAATTGTGAGCTGTACTACAACATTACAATATCAGTACATTGTTTAGTTTATACTTATTTATTTTTGCTCGACTGCGAAGAAAGCTCAAACCTTATATATGAACCGCTCTCGAGCCAGCCTCCTGGTTAAAACCAGAACTGAGTGGCTTTTTTTTTCGAGAGGAATCGAGTTGAGCCAGGGATCGGACCAGCTTCCTTTGGAATAAGTGGACAACTATCCACTACACAACCGATTCACTTTAAAGCAGTACTGAAGGGTCTTGCTTAGAAATTCAATATGTTAAACGTTGAGGACAGGAAAGTTATATTTAAAATCATGACCTTAATGATCTGTTATATGGAAATGAACCCGCAAACTCAAGCGTGAACAGCCAATTCTCTATCCATAATACTACTGAACCACTTAGTATGTTGTTGTAACCTGAATAAAAATTGATATGAATGGACAAAAATAACTGTTAAATGTTTAAACTCTATTGCATACAAGATACAAGATATTTTATTGAGAAAATAAATGCCTCCAGCCCATAATACAGCAAAGATTGTTAATCATTCATGTTTTACAGAGTTATTTTACAATATGCTAAATACACATCTGAAGCGCAAGAAAATCATACAATATAATGTGAAACGTTTTATCTATAATTCCAAACAGTTTTGCTATACTCCCTATGCATGACAAGAAAAAAACCAACAAACCATATTGATCCAATGACAGCATGCACCAACAAAGGATACTTTCTACATGAGAATGCATTTTAAGATGAGTTAGATAAACCATGTAACAGATGTGTGCAGCCTTCACAATCTAACCACAATGCAGATATTGATTTTCACTTTCTAACAATGTCTACGTATTAACTTTTTTTTATAATATTAAAATTAATTCCAAACTTTAATAAAGCCGAGCACTGTTATTTCAGACTTGGCAGATAAACAATAGAATTTCCAATTATTCCCTCGGGCTACAATAAATCTATACAGGTATTAAGCAACTAAAAGACTGGTATAATCAGGCTCTCCATTCATTAAATGGACTCTACTCAGACTCAAATCTTTGACTATGTATTTAAACAATTTGACAAGGTATACAGGGTTTGAAATTTGTTACCAAAGTTATACTGAGGTCTAAATAAAAACAGTGTTTGTTTCCCCTTGAGCGACCGACCCATGAAAAAAGCACCGACTGAAAAAAAAAAAAAATTGGCGAGTTTTTTTTTTAATTTTTTCGACCGCCCCGGGTTTGTCTTAAAAATCGGACAAGCAAGTTTTCACAAATACAAGTCTGCAAATATCTCTATTCTATACAACACATGTGAAACTGTTACTGATAGACCGTAACTAATCAGTAGAAACAATTGACCCCTGCGGTGTTTACCGCATGCCTGATAATGTGACTTTGGAAAACCTCTCATACATATTCAGTTATCTATTTTCGTTCCTCTAATGTGATTTGGGGGTAGCTTTGAACATAAATTAATCTATTTTAAATAACAGCTATGATTGGTTGGATATCTATGACCATGGTACACAGCGTTAAGTTCTGGTATTTTTATAAATATTTCGTAGAATTACAATAACTGGAACTGTATGTATGTAAATTTTCTTCTGTGACCAGGGCCCGGCAAAAGCACTCGTTCTGACAACTGGTTTTTGTCTGCAGACGAGTGATTTTTACCAGTAACTGGTCCGTCGGACGAGTAAACCTTTTGGCAGAGATCGAAAAATAAACAATCTGAAAACTGTAAAAAAAGTAATGATCCAAAGTCGTTATGGTATTTATTCTTTCTATATTTCATTGCTGTAAATATAATTTGTAAATTTGACATTTAACGATCATCAACGATAACTTTATCATGCAATTTCATGTTTCATAACAAACAATTCGGCATAATTTTATATAAGGTATCGAGATGTGCATGCGCAGCTTTTTAATACCGCTTTAAAAATCAGACTTTTCGGTCATCGGAATATTTCCCAGTCTCCGGAATATTAATGGTCTTTTTGCGTTTTACATGTTACAAGGCTTGAATGCATTTATTTTTTATGTTTACCCAAAGCCGTTTGTATTCGGAACAAAAGCAATATGTTTATTGCATGATCAGAACGGCTAAAGCTAGTGGTGCACTTACTGTACACTTAAAATTCCAGAAAAAGGAGATGGGCAAGAATTTTGAATTGTTTTGAAGATGTAACAGATGGGTAGAAGAGTTCAAACTCGGTAGAGGTTCACCATGGTAAATGTCAGTGAAATTACATTTAAATCAGGTCAGTAGATTCTGACAAGATGGCTTTTGAAGTTTTTACTATAGCTGTCTATATAGTAAACTAGGACCTCACTGTGGCAGTCCTGTTTTTTAACAAATCACAACGGCTCAAACAAACTTGGTAAAGGGTCACCCAAGGAACATTTCTGCAAATTGTTTTAAAATTGATCCAGTGGTTTCTGACCAGAAGATTTTTTAAGTTTTTACTATAGCTTATATAGTAAACTAACCCCATCCCCTGACCGCCATATTTTTTGACGAATCACTACGGTTTGAACAAACTTGGTAGGGGTTCCTCCAAGGAACATTTCTGTGAAAACATTTTAAGTTTTTACTAATTAAACTTGCCCTGCCCCCTGGCCGCCATGTTTTTTGACAAATCAAGATGGCTTGAACAAATTTGGTAGAGGGTCACCCAAGGAACATTTCTGTGAAATTATTTTAAAATCGAGCTGGTAGTTTCTGACAAGAAGATTTTTTAAGTTTATACTATAGCTTATATAGAAAACTAACCCCACACCCTGGCCGCAATGTTTTTTGACGAATCAAGATGACTTGAACAAACTTGGTAGTGGGTCCTCCAAGGAACATTTCTGTGAAATTATTTTAAAATCGAGCCAGTAGTTTCTGACAAGAAGATTTTATAAGTTTATACTATAGTTTATATAGTAAACTAACCCCACCCCCTGGCCGCCATGTTTTTTGACGAATCAAGATGACTTGAACAGCCTGGTAGAGGGTCACCCAAGTACCATTTCTGTGAAATTATTTTAAAATCGAGCCAGTGGTTTTTGACAAGAAGATTTTTTAAGTTTTTACTATAGCTTATTTAGTAAACTAACCCCACCCCCTGGCCGCCATGTTTTTTGACGAATACAGATAACTTAAACAAACTTGGTAGAGGGTCACCCAAGGACCATTTCTGTGATATTATTTTAAAATCGAGCCAGTAGTTTTTGACAAGAAGATTTTTAAGTTTTTACCAATTAGCTTATATAATAAACTAACCCCAACCCCTGGTCGCCATGTTTTTTTACGAACCAAGATGACTTGAACAAACTTGGTAGAGGGTCACCCAAGGACCATTTCTGTAAAGTTATATCAAAATTTGCCTTGTGGTATCAGAGGAGAAGTTGTTAGAAGCTAAAAGTTAATGACGGACGACAGATGACGGACACCAGGCGATCACAAAAGCTCACCTGTGAGCCTTCGGCTCAGGTGAGTTATAAATACCACTAAATAAAAGATATAACTTGACTTGAAACTTGTGTTTTAGTTTTCTTTGTAAGCACGCATACTGTCCTTTTACAATGTTTTACCCTTTTTTTTACAATGTTTTCCTTAGGCCTATACGTCACATTTTTTAACTCGATAGCATTTTGATGCAAGGTGATGGTCTATTTTTAGCAACTCTGAGTCTCTGACATTTGGTTGAAGTATAGTAAATTATAACACATCTCATTACACACACACACACACACACACACACACACACACACACACACACACACACGTCTATGAATTAAAGATGATATGTGTTATAAAAAATTCTTGCACTATTTACAAAATCATCAAGCAAATATTGATGCAATATGACTAAAGAAAATATATAAATAAAGGATGGATTATTTACCACAATGTGATGCATGTAGGCATATGAAGAGAGGTATTTTATATCGACAGCTTTACATTATTGCGTAAACTAAGTCTGTGGGTATTTGATTTCGTTGTCTAGGCTTCCCACGAAATCCACAAAAATTAGTACCCCATGAAAATGAATGATTTCACAGTAATATAATTTCATGTATATACAGTTTGACTGTTTCATTTTTTAAAAAAGTTCTATAGGCATTTTTAAATGCCAACAGTTTAAGTAACTGCTGTCCAATTTACTAATACTAGTTATTCTGTATACAGTTTCATTTTGTCAATCAAAATAAACACAGTTCAGTTTATTATATACAAAAATGTTATACAAATACTATTCATTTTTACAGTTTTATTAGTTTTCAATCCTACACTTTTACGAGCAATGCAGTTAGTATTGAGCACATTTAATACATGTAATATAAATTATGTTGTTGTATTGGAATAGCCATATCAGTTAATAAAATGTTGAGTTTTCTGTTTATCAATACATGTATGTTTTTTATGGATTTCAAAAAAAAAAAAAAAAGAAAAAGCCTACTACCTACCCAGTTCGAAAATCTAGGGTCGGGTAAGGAGAAACAGAGATATTTTTAAGTGTGGCCTAATAAGGTCAGTTCTTTAATCTTACTTGTTCTGGCCAAATGTTTACTTTTCATGGCAAGCAGACAAGATTTTCCAGCCACAGATATAGACTACACATTCCAATATTTGGATTATGCATTTAACCTTTTACTCCATAGATACGTGTTTTCCCGCACCAATCACAGAACTCTGTCAATTAATATAAACATAATTCACCCATTGCTGATATGTGGTGAATTAATGCTTTCAATTTGGAAGAGTCCAAGAAAATGCTTATGGAACAGGGTTAAAAAATTTGATATTGACACAAAATAACGAAATTTGGACTCTCCATAAAAACAAATTGACAAAATAGTGACTAAATTTTCTTGTAAAAAAACAAATAAATTTAGTAGAGCTGGCTGGCAGTACTGTAGAAAAACTATTGGACGCTCAAGCTGTAGGTCATTGCCTCAATCCCAGGCTTGGCCCGATGATGTCTCAAAAACAAAGCTCAGGACCAGTTCTACCTAGGAAACAGACTTCCGAGTGACTCGTGTAAGCTCTAAGTTGGAATGGAAGTCTTTATGCAAAAAAGAGTGTAGCCCAATAAGTTTGAAACTAATCTTCCTTGGGGCCCTCTAATGATACATTTACATGTCATTTACAAAATACAATAACAAAACAAATAAAAACATTTTAAGCATTGCAAGCAAATCGATTATACCTGAAATATGATAACTATATACACTGCGGTCCCGTTATAACGCGGTCCGATATAACGCGAATTCCGTTATAACACTGTTTTTGCTTGGCTCCCAATTATTCGGCAGGGGGAAAAGGTCGTGATACAAATCTTTAAAATATGCGCGAATGACCAAATGACAACCAAATAATAGATCGTCGCCATGTTTTGATTTGATAATCGCTCATCTTCTACTCACCAATTAGCCTTGATTATAACAAACTGTTATAACCATTACCTCATGGTGGTTAAAAGGATTGTTTAAGGGATTGATTCATGCCAGCATTGACAATTAACAGTTTGTAATAATCCCTAGTGCTTCAATAAATGCTGACACGCGCCAAACACGGAAGCCATATGCAAACTTTGTTATTATCGAGTGATCACGTGATCAAGCAACGAAGCGGTTGACAGGTATTAATATATCGCGGGTATCTTATCGGATCGTTAACACAAACTTTTTTTATTATTTAATTGTTGTTAATACTTCAGATTTATAACTGAATATATATACTAACAGCGTTGAGTTTAAATTGAAGCGCGATTTTTTATATAGACACCATTTTTTCTCCTTCCGGGTTAAACGGAAATGGCTGCCAATTTTAGTATAATCAAAACACGAAAATGTTTTTCTTTCTTTTCTTTTTTTTTGTATTAATTTCATACATATCTAAGTGTATCTGTTGTAACTAAATACGCGTTGTATCATATTACAATGCAAACAATACCATTCACAGTAGGACAGCACGATAGGTGTGAAAAACCGACATCGATTTTTTTCAAGGTAATTATCGCTATAACGCGGTCCGCTTATAACGCGGTTTCGTTTTGTGGACCCCAAGATCCGCGTTATAACGGGACCCGAGTGTATATATATATAATTTCTTTAGGATTAAGGTCACCTTGCAATATACTTGGGGTTTCATCAATGGAGATGCAGAAATGGGGTCTACTGTGTGTACTAGTTTCAAAGCCGATGAATAATTGTAAACAACAATTCTTTTTTAAATGTCTCAAGAATCTACCTCAAGAAAGATTACAAGGGGCCAACACTGTTTTCCACTCTGTCAGTTAATATAAACATAATTCACTCAATAATTCAAAAGCCCTCGATATTAGAGGTGTCCAAAGGCATCTTTATTAGAGGCGTCTAAAGGCGTTTATATTAGAGGCGTCCAAAGGCGTCTATATAAAGTAAAACGTTAAGACATGACAGCTTGATCATTATTTAGGAATTTAAACAATACTCATTTAGAAAATGAGGAATGTTGATAAACAAGAAATCTTTACCTCTTTGTTTAGATATGATGTTAATGATTCTGTCTCATTGAGGAGAGTAACGACACATTTCCCACGTATATGGGTTGCAGGTAATGTTTCCACCTGCCGCGAGAGGAACAGTTCTCTATGTTTAAGTTGGTGCCGTTGTTTTTCAGAGATCTCACTATCCGTCTCTTCTTTCTCTTCTTCCTCGTCCAAACTGCCATCTGTGGGGAGTAAGGTAACAATATTGGTAACAAACATCGCAGACACAAAACCATTTCAGGTGCATATATTTGAAATCACTATATCGATCCCATCATGTTGCTTTGTCGGAGACAATTATAAAGTCACTCAAAATACACAAAGTTCCTTAGTAATCTATTGTTGCATTTCCCAAAAAATATGACCATGGCTGTACCAAAACAGTTTTGAAGCATTTGTTCAGGACAGGTGACCTTTAAAAAAAAACTGGTCTTGATCAGTCTTATAACAGTGAATGCATCAGTTCAATACATCACACTCTAGATGAGAAAAATTTGTATCAGTTCTTCAGAAGATTTTTGAAATATTTCTATTTCATTTCTACTGTTTTTAAATTGTATTCTATATGTATATGCATTAACAAAAGTACCTTTAGTGGACCCAAATGAACCATAGGTCCTTCATTTTAAAGGGAGTATATCAAGAAAACATGCTTGAAATGTCTTAAAAAATAAAATAATTATGAAATAGATAAAAAGCATCTTACTATCATTATTGGAATCAAATCCCAATAGGTTGGTATGTCAAATCAACCAAAACATGACAAAATTGATATTTAAATTAGAGTGGTCAACTTAAAACGAAATCTCCATTCTAAAAATAGAGAGCACTTAACAACTGCTAGACGCCATTTGGTCTCTTTCTAAGAAGAAACAATTTTTACTACGTGTAAGCCTGTATCATGCGACTCATTTAATAAGTCACAAAATATGTTGCACTTTTAAGCGAAAAATCGTAATCTTTTTTAGTGTAACCTAGGTGAGTAGCCCACTTTTTAACAGGAGTCTACTTTTTTACCGTTACCCCACCCACTTCATAAATCGTTTAGAATAAATGTGTACATGTAAATACCTATATTTGTTGTTTTATACTCAAAATAATATGTTGTTGGTATATTTATACATAATATAAACTTTGTTTATATTGATGTGTACTGTAGAATTATCTAAAATCATGGTAAATTAAACTGTTTACAGGCATCATTTTCTTCTACGCAAACATATCATGTTCATTGTATTCTGTGTTAATTGTCTATTTGCCCAGTGCGTGAACATTGTATTTTTTTTAAGTGTGCTTTAATAAATAAATAAAATGTTTTTATCCTTTTTTATTTTCATGAATATCAAATAAATAGAATATGCAACAGACAATAAACACAGGTTATATACAAGCAATGGTTACACCACTTTACAATTAAAAAATAAGAAGAAAAAACAGACAAAATGTCTTCTAAAATGTCGTCACCTAAACAAGAAGTGGCATTGTTTGCTTAATTAGTGTATGTGTCTCACTTGTGTTTGTATCAAAACAATTTGATAACACAATTACCTTACCTGCCAGGACAGACATATGAAGCGATAAATTACAGGTATGGGATCAGCAATTATCACCTTCGGCATTTGCCTTTCATCACACAGTGATAAAAATTGAAATAACAAGTGAGAAATCAATAAATTTTAGGATGGAGGGACTGGAGAACAGACTGGAAACAGTGAATAATTCGAATTACTGGAATTTGATATATCAGGAGTAAATACAGAAATAGAAGGGAAAAAAACAGGACCGAACTTCAAATTTGAGATAACAGGAATTTCAAAATATAAGAGTTGGAGTTAGCGAATATCAACAATATAATTATATAGGCATGATATATTGGAAAAAATATATTTTAGTAAATTTTAGAAGTTTTGGAAAAATCCCGATAAATTCCCATTAACAAACTTCAATCTCCTTTCATAGCTATATCAAATATGAACAAGTGTGGCTTGCTTGTTCCGGGGAATGTTTATTTTAATTAATTCGCTATTTTATCCCTTTTTGACAACTGTTACAATTTAATAATGCTCCAGACATCAAGACGAATGAAATAATACCTAAAATAGAGCCGAAAAATAGAATTTTCTGTATTCCTATAGGATCCCTATCAATGTAAAACTCTTAAGTCTCCATCCTGGACTCTAATCAATGCTAGTACCTTTACTTTATAAAGCCCTTAAGCCTAAAAAAAATTCTCTGTTTCTGATTTCATGGCCCAAAAAAATAGGGTAGTTAGGTAGGGATTCTTTTTTTTTTAAATTTTTTTTTTTGAAACTTGATGTTATGTTGTGCCAATGATACAACATGTATTTTTAACATGTTTTGTATGGTATCTTTGTGCTTTTAATGTTTATGAATGTAAATTAAGATAAAAACAACCAAACAAAATTGTAAAAACCACACCTTAGTCTTGTCATTTCTGCACTTAATAATAGACATCCTTCCAGGAATCTTATCGACTTTTTGTTACTGAGACTGATAGACCTGATTCGGGAGATATCAGGTTCTGGGACAGACCAGGATCAGGTTCTGGGACAGACCAGGGTCAGGTTCTGGGACAGACCAGGGTCAGGTTCTAGGACAGAACACGGTTTTCCCTAGGATTTTTGATTTGTAGGTTTAAGGACCCCTACAATAATATTTTAAGTGTTCCAAGCTTTTAGGCATCATGCTGATATTTTTATTTTTTATTGCAACCTTTTATTCATGAAGACAGCTGTCAGCTGTAAAATCACAACCCAGAAGGGCTCTTGCTTGCACTTTTGGGAATGAGTTTGGAGCCCTTGACTTTGGAAAGATTATCTTTATCTTAAAAGAAATTGGGAAAATTACATGGCCCAGGGTCCTTCAACATACCAAGGAATTATATAGAACATACATAAAAATATATGTTAATTTGCAATAGGGCCTAAAAAAATAAATGTTGTGTTTAAGGTTTCCCGACCGACCCATAGTAAAAGGTCCCGACCGTACATTTTTTTTCCCAAAAAAACAAAAATTAAAAAATTTCGCCGACTGTCGTGTTAGGGATGGTTCAGTTCAGGTGCTCCAAGTATTGGGCGAAAACCAATATATAAAACTGTATAACAAAGACGAAACTTTTAGAAAAGTTTGATTTGAAATTCGAAGCACAACTGTGCCTGAAGACCAAAAGTAAACAATCTGAAAAACTGTGAAAAAGAAATAATACAAATTCGTTTCTGAAAAGGTTACAGTATTTATTCTTTCTACATTTCAACGCAATTATAATTATCAAATCATTTGCAAATTAGACATTGAACGTTCCTCGACAATAAGTTAAAACACGAGGAAATTCTTGTTGAATCTCCAAGGAATCTATTCATCGCGAATCGTTCGTTGTTTTTTTATTGGACGGGAAAATCGCGGGATCAAAGCGGATAGCACTTGTTAAGACTTATTAGGAAGTTAGAATGCTAGGTGTAAAAAAAAGGTTTCCCTCATTGCTTTCCAAAAAGGTTCACATGTATGAACATACCGCCGGCAAAAAGGAAGCGTTTTTACATGTGAAATGAACACAAACACTGGCACAAACTTTGAAATTCAGGATTATGTCCAAGTGTCAAAATTGGTTGGTAGTTTTGAAATATTTTCAGATATATTAAATATACAAAATGAAATTCCTTTTATATATTTAATAATACTGTTTTTAACAGATTCTGTTGAATACCCAATCTAACCTATTGCAATATGGTGCACATGGTGCAGAACAAATGAGAATATATTGAAGTGGAAAGGAAAACATTCAAACTACAAAAGCAGACAAACTACAAAAGTATACAATAATTATGTTGCCATCAAATGCTTTTGAAAAAAGGTGTGCAAAATTGAGTAACTGCGAGAGAAAATGAAGAAAAAAATAACAAAAAAACACCGACCCTTCGATTTTGGATCTAAAAAAATCAGCCAAAAAAAAAAAATAGTCCTACCTACCGACCCAATTTTTTTTCAGCATGAAACCTTAAACACAACATTTATTTTTTTAGGCCTAGGTCAGCTACCACCATTGCGTTTTCCTTAGACTTACATTATAACGTTTGACCTAATTTTCACTATTTCTATCATCCGCGGACTAAAAAGTCCTATATCATATTAAAGTACTGTCCTAGACTCAAATTAAAATGTCCTCAAAATGGGGTCGAAAAGTACCACTTTTTACCCCCTGAAGTTGGGTACCCCCACTTTCAGCATGTAAAAAAGTAAATTTCACCAATTCTACTTTCCATGCAGTTTCCTTGATAAAATGAATTTAGTCAGTCACAGAAAAATAAATCCAATTTTTTATTGACACAAACATAATAAACTTATATTTTATTGTGATCATTTGCCAGTTTAACATTTTCATCCAACTAGAATTAAGTTTACTATAAAAATATATGCCCTGAACATCCCTATACTTTTTTCAGACAATCGGAGAGCTCGTCTCAATGGTGGTAGCTGACCAATACAATTGACTGATGCTTTGGATGCAAATGATTTGGTCATTGTAAGAATAATTTACGATAAAGACCAAAAACGTACGATAAAGACAATCATAATTGCATTAAAACACATTTTATTTCATAAATTTCATGTTGGTTTTTCCCAACATGTGTCACATGATCAAAAACAGTGTAATGGTAAACAAATGGTATATCATATGATCCACTACATGCGGACTCAGTAGGGGAAACATTTTGGTGGAAAATAACAAAAACATCACGATTTTGATGGAATAGTATCTTCAAATATTTTCTTTGGTTTTGTTTTCCTTTTGAAATTAGGAATTTTGTTACTTTGGATGGGAACAGGAAAGGAATGATTGACATTGCCTTTTTTTTTTAGAAAACGTGTCCCAGACACAATGGAATTTAAAATATGAGTCCTCGGTCGAAAATGTGCATCAGAGACGCAGGAAAACTCAGGGCTGTGTTCAGTTCGGTTAAACGTTTAATTAATAACATTAGCCAACATATTTTCCTGTACACAGCTTAACCTCATATTACCACAGTCAGGGCTAGAATTTAACCTTTTTGTGCACTGGCTATTTTGGCCAGTGCCTAAAATTTCAACTGGCCAAATTTGAAACCAACTAGCCAAACCAATTTTCGCAGAAACTTGTAGTCGTTAATGTCTAAATAAACCCAAAATTAATTGTTTCAAAGCCCGCGTGTTATTTAATATGCAATATTAGCGTGTATTTATTTTATAGACAATGGTATCAAGGTTATTATATATGTTACGGTATTTCAATTTCAAAGCAGTACTTAAAAAATAAAGATATCTTTGTTACTGATTATACTACCATAAATAAATGCATACAATGATATATCATAAATAAACACTTTTAACTAAATAAAAATCCGAAACATGGATTCAACAGGTGTACAGAGACTGAGATTGATGATACACATATTTCTATTTATAGAATTAATGTAGCCAATGGCTGTTCGTTTTAAAATTAGATCTAGATCTAGCCAAGGACGATTGTTTAACATGTGTAAATGTTGTGATATCATAGTAATATAGTTTAATTATTATGGATGATCTGCCGATCGCTTGGTTTCTACAACTGACATCGTCATGTTTATAGCCCAGTGTGATATTGTGATATCGGTTTAATGGAGAAAAAAATGTTATTTTATCAGCCATTTTAACAGCTGACAAAATATGTAAACAATAAATTTGACGGGTTTTAACTTACTTATTTTATAGAGTGAGTGCGCGATAGATCAAACTAGACACAGTCTACTCATTATGTTGTTGACGGGTTTTAACTTTACTTCATTTTTGCAGAATGAGCTCAAGATCAAAATCAATTGGACGCAGTCTTCTCATATTTAACTATTTAATACATGGCATTGACAATTGTGCTGCTAGGGGGTAATTTGGCGCGAGAAGCAAAAAATAAATGGGTAAAATTGAAAAGAACCTGGATAATACTTGTTTATTTTCAAAAATCAATAAAATGAATATAACAAGTAATTTTCTCAACTCGAAATCCACTCGCAAAAAAATGCCAGCTTAAGTAATTTCAACTCGCATTTTCAAAATACAGCTTGCATTTTGCGAGTGGCGAGTGCTTAAATTCGAGCCCTGACAGTACATGATAATTTTAGGGAACCAGGCATTAAACCTGTTTATCGGTACTGACTACCATTTTGAGATGTTCCCATGAGCACAAACGCTTTATAATGCTTTATACCTTATAAGTGTCTCCATGATGTTTGATGAATGGCGGGAAAGGCATCGAATGAAAGCAAAGAGCAAAAATTAAAACATTTTTTTCCCGCAAAATTGGTCAAAAAAGATAAGGATCAGGGCTTAAGAAATAGGGTCGGTTGGATACTTGAAACAAACAATTTTTTTGTTAGGCCTTATTCATAGAAATCTTTTAACCCAAGTATTAACAAATTTGCTAGGTTGTTTCTCGAAAATATATTGAATAATCACAATTTTATCCCTTTTCAGGCCCCTGCTGGTCCCTTATGGGTATTAAATACCATTTAAAATAATCCAATCCACTTCCTTTTACATTAGCAACAGATTTATTTGTGATACATTTCCATTTTTATTCTACAAACTAAAAATGTGCTGTATGTAGGGATGGATATCACGAAGAATTTCGTATCGCGATATATCAAGTTACAGGATCAATGTATCATACCTATCGTGATATTTTCCTTAAAAAAAACCATCAAGCTAGTTGCTTTAAAAATTAAAACTTTGAAGTATACAAACATCAACTTTTAACAAAACATAGCATTATCAATAACTGACTCAAGAGACTTTTTTCTGGAAATTTCGGAAGAGGCCCCTGGCCTAAATTAAAATATTTTTTGTTTCCTCTCCCACGACCAACCCAAGAAAATCGGCCCGACCCAAAAAAAATTCAAACTGGAAACCAGTATGCACTATGCAATAGCCTCGTTTTGAACTTGAAAACTCATAATACTATCTATTAATAACTGACATTATTCAGTTCCGATTTCTTGAAGATTTATTTACATTGACAGATTGTTCTGTATCGCAGTATATTGGTATACCCATAATATGTGCACCGCTAGCTGTATTTGATATTTTATAATGAAAACGGATTTTCTTTTTTTTTCTTGAAGCAAAAATTATACTTCAGTATCGAGGTGCATGAAACGTAACCATCATACTATTTTAAAAAATAAATATAAAGTGTCCCAAAATATTTTAAGGAGTCTATTGTCATTACAATTTTCTTTTGAACAAGACCAAAATGTGTCCACGTCAAAGCTTTTACCCTGTGTGTTTTTTTTATAATTTCATGTTCTTATCCAATCTCCAAAATGTTCATTAATGAATCAGCAAAATGTGTAAAATTTATGTGACAGTCTAACGTACATGGGCACTGGTTACCGTATTAGCCAAGTTGAATATGTTATCAAAATTTCAAACAGGAAACCCTAGTGCTCTATGATATAGCCTCGTTTTGAACTTGGAAACTCCATTAAATATCTAAGCTATTACAATATTTAGCTCCAATTTCTCGACAATTTATTTACACTGACAGGTTATTTTGAACAGTTTACGGCATTCACTGAGTGTATTGATATGTCAGGAGCATATCATAATATTAGTTCTATATTGTGGTATATCGGTAATACTGCGAACTACTAGTCACAACTAATTTAAGTACAGCAATAGATCTACACTATAAAAAGAAAATCCAACAATAAAGTGTTTATTAGACTTTTTCAGTTTAAGGGTTCTGAATCCAAATTCTAATATAATAGTCAATTGACTACACGATTCACTGATTGAACAATAAAGTCATATTCATTTTTTATCTTGTTTACATATTTCTTTTATATATTGAACTTGAAAGGACAAAATTTCATAGTAAAAATATAGTTGTAAAAATTCATGAATGAAAGTTTCCTCCACCAATCAGGTAAAAGCAAACAGGGACTATTTTCACAAAACTAGGTTAAACATGCTGTAAATATGAGTTGAGATATAAAATACAACTCCAATATCAATGTTAAGGCACTAAAATCCAATTAAGATTTGGTAGAAATAATTTTATCCATATAACATTACCCCTCATCACATGTCTTGCATGGCTAGTTTCCTTAATTTTCCTCTACTTTCAGTTTATAAGTATTAACTTACTTTGATGTTTATCTGCTAGAAGAGTTAAAGAACTAGATATATCTCGTCTCCGGTAGAAACACATGACTTTCGCTTCAACGTTGCCATTTTGAGTCTGAAATGAAAACAAGATGTCACTGTCATGTCCAGTATAGCACCAGTCCTTAAATTGAACAATCAATAAACAATTTACCTATTCTTCTTTAGAATATTCCCTGTTGGAGTGCCCCAGATTTGTAAACTTATAAAAGACATAATAAATGATGCTTTGCAATGATTTTAACTTAAATAAATTCCTTACCTTATTCAATTCTTCTATTCTCCTTATTTGATATGGAGCTGTCGAGGCTGTCTCGAAGAATACATAATCTGAAAACACACAAAAAAGTCTTTGTGTAAATAACCCATATACATTCGAGAGGCCCAAAAAAGTAGTTCTTAAACAGTGTTTCTTGAAATAACTCAAAGCAGACAGACATTAAAGACAGCATGTATGTAGTCAGCAGTTAGATTTATAAACGCATGACTTTACTAAAACTGCGAAGAGTGTATGTTTTTTATGAAATTAAATAAAGTTTTTATAAACATTAAAACCGAATTACTCCCCATGATGGGGCCCCATTTAGACGCCGGTTGTTTGGGCTGAAACTACACGAAATATATGTACATTGAATCGGCAAAAATTAGTTAAACATTCGATAAATGTTATTTCTATGAGATAAACTTATCAACTTAGCGTACTTTCTTAATTACAAGAAAATTATTGAAAATGTATCCATACGCGCGATTGCAAAAATGGGGTCCCCATACACACGCTACCCTAGAAATTTGTACATACCTCCAACTCGATACATATTTGCCGCCATTTTTGAAATAATATTATAAATGTAAATCCAATATTTATATTAAGCACAATAAATGGTTTCAGAATTCACTTTAAGTCCAATGTGGGGTAAGTCCACTTCAGTCACCCCCACACGACAGATCATGGAGTCGCCATTTCTCTGGGCCTACTGTCTTCCTCCTCTTTTCACACATGACGTCACTCGTCCTTCGGCAGCGTTCGGTTTTTGATTTCAATACACACTTCGATGATGCCTGATTAAAAACTAGTCATGTGGGGTGTCTATCTGAAGGTAATTACACGACCTATTTTCCTGGGCCTATCATTTGTCATGCACAATGCGACTCTGAATGGAAAAAGGAAATATTCCAATAGATATAAAAAAGATTTTTTATTTTAATTTGGTGTTTTTTTTTAAAAAAGTACATATAACAAAATGTCTCAATAAATCGAATGGAATAGTTTGATCCTACAATTACCACGGGTCCACACAAGTCGCGTTATATATAATACTGGAATACGTGTGCAGATCCGTTCTTACAACTCTGGGCCAACCCAGCAGACGTGTAGTTTTAGGGCTCTTTGATCTAGGCCTAGTAGCCTTTTGCTGGGCAACGTCGGGCCTATTACAATATATCTTTGTTGAAATGCTACAAGGGTCACTACTTCTCATAAGCCCACAACTGCGTAGCCTATATAATAAATATTTAGAAATGTCATTTGTTTTACAACTCGTGTCGCCCACCCTACACACATTATATTCAAAAATGAAAAAAAAAGGTTATAGATTTACAATTCTTGTTCTAAAATAGGCCTACTTAAGGTATTTGCCTTACATAAAGATAAGTCAAACACGTACGTGCCAATATGTGCGTTTCCTTTGAATCTTAAATGGGATAGACTTATGTATGCCTATATAGTTACGGGCCTAATGGGGTCCATTTTCTCTAAATTAGTATATAGATAGGTCTAGTTATCATATTTGTTGAAGTGAGTTTGTTTCTCGTAGTTGTTTTCGGGGTGGGATTGGGGAGGGGATAACAAATTGTGAAAACTATACATTTTTACTTGTGTAGGCCTATTTAAAACAGTTTTAGCGTTTTATGCCTAAGATCGTCTGCTTTTAAAAAAAAGTTGTACAGTGGTTGTAAGTTGGTATTATTTTTTATTATTATACAACTTCGTTTCTTTTATTTGAAGACACTGTCAATGATTGCTTAGGTATTTTTTTAATCTTGATATTTCACTATTCACCCATGCTTCCGCGTGTGCATGAGCCCACGCATACATGAAAAAAAATCTAGTTTAGTTAGATATTTTTATTGCAAAGTATCCATGCATCAATAAGAATTATGCAAGGATTAAATTAAATTCAATTAAGTTCAAGAATCTAAAACAAATGCATGGGACTATTGTGTCATTGTTGTTTTAAAAAAACCCATAGATTACGCATCGCTCTGGTTTTATTCATATTTCAGCAATGTAGACCCACTGGGCCGGTCACAGGAGGCATCTAAGCTCCGAGAAATATTCCACAAGTTTTTAATTTGGGCGGCGCCCAGTGCGTAGATGAATATCGAATATAGTATTCGTAGATATTTTTTCTCCATTAAAACTGCATATAAATACAAAACAGACCCACACCCGTGCTGAAAGACAAATCGTAGACTTTCTTCTATAGACAACGTAATTACCCTGCTACCAAAATATAGAGTGGTGGCGAGGTTGGGGTGCAGTTCTTTCTTCTCCAATAGTCTTACATACGGGAATGGGGAGAAATGACTATCACAGAGTTACATGTCAAAATGATAATAAAAAAATATTTATATTCTTTCTTTTTAATGATTTGAATATACTATACTAGAATACATGGTCTAATGATAGTTTTGAACCAAGGATTGGGTGGTTGTAGGTTCGATCCCCGTCACGGTCATGTTTGGCTTCCTTGAGCAAGGACTTTTAGGCTTATCTGCGTATCCATGAAGGCAGACTGTGAGTTCATCCAAGGTGTAAGAATTTGTTTCACAATCGATGTAAAATATAATTAGTTTATAACTAAATTATATAAATGAGGCACGTGGCAGTCCTATCGTACCCCCAAACAGTAGGCACCACTTCGCAATTCTGTTTCTTTTACTACCGGGTGCATACGTTACCGACACAACTAGATTATAAGTGTTCCATGCATATTATATGCATTGACATGTTAATGGGGTTTATCTTAATCAATATTTCATAATTTCAAAACGTATCATCTCTTGAAATAAATTACCCAATCAACACGCTATTGTACACAGTCCCCGATATATTAGGCCAGCAGTAAACCACTTGATACGGTTAAATATACATTCAGTCAAGGTCATTAATATTCAAATCGAAATTACACACTAGGCCTAAGTAAGGCCCAACTCAACCTGTCTGCGCACGCAGGAAAATAGTTCTTAAGCGACATAATTCCCGTGTGACCCTCGCAATGCAACTACAAAAACACTTATTCTTTCTGCGTTTCCCTGCGGCGCCCCTTATTCGTCCATATTGACTATCGCATATATACATCTCCGCACACTTGTCGGCACTTACCTGGGGAAACCAAAAATAAAACTAATCATGTTCAAATTACAAACTTTTTTAATCGCCTTTATGCGGAACTCATTTGCATTTTCCTTGAAAAGAGTCATTTAACTGTTATTTCAATAATTTAATTATCACACAATCAGTCGTATATATCGGCCTAGAATCATTAGGATAGGACAAAAAAGATTAACATTGTTTTAGATATCTCTGTATAAGTCACATGTTCACTATGAAACTAATACCACTCTATACGAACGCGAAGTAACAACCGCACAGGTTAATAAAAAAAAAAAATGACAAAATAAAATAACAATTAATTCTGCAGTTTTACCAATACGCGAGTCACGCGGGATTGAGTTTTCTTATTGCAAGTCTAATTTCATCTCCGTTATCGACTTTTAACGCGGTATATGTGACTGAATAATAAAAACTAAGAGAGGTGAATTATAGGATTTTAGACTATCGACTTTTCTTATAATTAAAAATTCACATCTGTCTATCACATGTAAGATGCACGTTTCAATGGGATGTACATTAAGGATAAAGACACCACTGAGAAAGAGAGAAGAACGAAGAAGGCAGGAAGGAAATTAAACAAAAGAACTGAGCTAGGCTATATTCATACTGTATGGTAAAGAAAGGGAGCGACAAAATAAACAACAGGCTCATATTTCGAAGTCTATATCACACGAACATGCACGTTTTTGTCAATAATTAAGCAAATTCTCGTGTGAATCGGTCGGACGAACACAGGCATGCCAAACCATTACATACTTTTAATGCATGTAATAAAAGCAGCTTCGTCCTTTCTTGAGTCTGGTCACATAAGGTGTTATATAAAATATACTTTTCTTACATTATTTCCACGTGCGTCATATTGGAAGAAAATAAACATAATCGCATTATCTCAGATACAGATATCTGCTTCTTAATCACAACTACATCGGTCACACACACCCGAAACACAATGACATGGACACACCACACACCAACACCTGGCTTCTGTTTCACCAACAAACTTAAGGCCATACTTAGCGATTAAAAAACTTAAATTTAAGTTTTGCTACCAAAGTTTTCTTAAGTATGCTAAACCTGTTTCACCAACATAAATCCGATACTTAAAAACTTGACTTTAAGTAAAATACTTAAGAATTTAAGTCGACGTCAAAGCTAACTTAAATTCACATGCAAAAACTTAAATACTTAAAATTGTTGCGACAGACTAAGCGGAATACTTAGTTAAGTTTTAAATGATGGTGAAACAGGTTTTGGGTAAGTTAAGTATACTTACTTAGTTAAGTTTGATTTTAAGTTTAGAATCTAAACTAAGCTAAGATATTGGTGAAACAGGAGCCAGATTCAATTCTTTCTCATAATTAACACCAATTACCAAATAAAATACGCGTCCAATATTTGAACTTGACAATCAGTTAAACTTCTATACTTTGTCAAAAATAACCAGTGATGACATTCATTTACAAAGTGGCCCGGTAGTGGATGTAGTGCTGTCCGTCCATCTGTAGGCTATAATACAGTTTGATGACTTTGCGTGTTACTTTCATGCATGTGTACACATAATGTTGATTTGTTCAAGAATACAAAGAGGCGCACATGCACACATTTATAACCTGTTTTTACATTTACTTGAAACATATTGTATTTCTCATGTTCTGTATTTTTTACTGCATTTTTACATTAAGAGAAACATAATATAGAGGATCTTACATGAGTGCTTATTTATTAAACGAGTTGGCAAAATATGTGAGATTCTTTTTATCGCATAACTTAGGAAAATAGTACACTTACCATTTATTTAACAGATCACCTCTGTAAGAAACGAGATCGGGTAATTTGTTTACGCCAATCACCTTATGACGTAACGTCTCAAACGTCATTTTACCATGACAAACCGACGTTTTTACGCACGATAGTCCGAGGCGAGCTATACTGAATCGCCGCGCGATGATTTCGGAAGAGATATTACACTAGGTTAATATAAAAAATAGTTCACTCCTTCGTTGTAACTTATGCGATAAAAAGTTTATCATAACATTATAATCGCATATTCAGCACGCAAACAAGATTTTAAAATGTTGACGTCGACGTCACTTTATCGTGGTATGATATGAATGTAACGTCACAACGTTTCTCCAAGACAACGCTTATTACGTTAATATTTCCCATATCTACAATCACAACAGGATGAACACCATATCATGGAAATGGCTACCAAAATGGATCCAGTAAGTTGTAATAATATGAAAACTTAACATGTATTCACGTAGTTAGCACGGATCTTTGTCGTGTGGTTGTATTTGTGCAAAAAAAATAAACAACAAAAAAACAACCATCAACACTTTGATATGTATTCCCCGCAAGATAGGATATACAATACCCCTGATGTAAGCTATTCGGCTGCAAACGCCATTCTGCAACAACTTCGTCTAGAACGTGTTCTTCGTAAAATCGGATTTTTTACCACCCAAAAGCTACACTGGCAATGTCCGAATACTGGACCAGTACACCTTCCTATTCTAACACCGGCTAGGACTATCCAGCCGTTTGGAACACGAGAGTGGATGAATCGTAATGGTGCTGTTGGTCATGACCCCGATATTTTACGACCCCTCAATGACAAAAACTTGAAACCGAGAAAACCCAACCAAACGACAGTACCGAGCGATCGGGCGACTATTCAAGGAGCTCCGTATAACGATCCGTTTTTGAAAAAACGCAAGAATACAGTTGGATGTTGTAAATATGGCGGTGTCCATCTCAGTGAATTTGCCCCTAAATCGGATTATCAGAAACCGGAAATATTCAAACCCTTCTATCCACAACGGTCTCCAATGCGGCTGCCAAGTATTCAGCGGGAAAAAACAGACATTGATATTGGTAAACCCGGTGTATCAACACTGGAGGACAAGGAAATAGCGAAACACGTGAGGTTGCAGAAACAAAATCTATATCGAACAGATAAGATTCAATCAAAAGAAACGATCAAACGTAAAAAGAGGGCAAAGAATGAACAGATGTTCCAGGAGTGGCAGCAGACCCAAGACATATATAACAAGAAGAAACTTCCAGGTCTGGCCCACACTTCTGATCACTTTCTTCTTCAGAATCAAGAACGATTCCACATCGTTGATAATCGAATTGAAGACGCAGAGCAAGTGTACAGAGACAAAATATCTTCGGAAATCAAACGTGGTGTGCAACAAAAGTTGGAGCTGTTTCGAGATCGTGATGGTGGTGTTAACGGGAGCGTTGATCCAATACCCGTGTGTCACGTGACATTTGCATCGGGTTCAAAGGGCGGTAAAAAGAATATAAAGAATAAAAGTAAGAAAAAACGAAAGCAGAAAAAGCATAAATAAACATATTGATTATAAATTCATATCAAAACAGGAAATACTTAAAAATAATATAAATTTTTTATTTGATTGTTTTATATTAATTTGTAAAATGAACTCATTTGATTGATATTGAGTAATATAAAATTTATTTACGTTATGTTCGCGGTATTTTTTCAATCACCTTATGTTTATATTCAAAACAATAACAAATACCCCATCCACATTTCAATAAGTAAGTTAAGGGGACATAGCCGGTACATTATGTTCTTTTCAAATGCAAGTTCTATTTTATTATTTTTTTACTTAAGAGGGTCATTCAAACCTATCTTAAGCAGTCAAGAGAAGGAGAAAGGTGGCCTTTTAAGATAAACTGTGCTTAATACATCTTAATTTGTTCAGAAAGCATATAAATGGGAAATAGCAAATGTGGCAGCTTAAGACAAGTGACTGTTTAATAAAGGTGGCCGCTTACTCAGGTTTGACTGTAGAGACAATGGTTCAATATCTTAAAAAATAAAATATTGAACTTAAGTCTTTAAGATCACCTATGTCGCGTTATAAAGTAAAACAACAACATGCCGATTTTTATAATAAGCTTCGAATACTTAATGAGCTATTAGTATATTGTGTCAATGTCACTATTTATTGAATGACCCTCCTGCATGTTATGATACTGGACGCATCTCAGACTGAGCTTAACCTCCAACAAACACGGCATTATTGCTAAATTTCCATTTAACACTTTTTATTAATATTATGTATCTATAATATGATGTTAGTTTAGACGTATTCATTTTACTTCGATTGTGGAATAAGTTGTTACAACTTATACGAAATATGCTCGAAGTCTTCCTGGGTAGAACCAGTAATAAGCATATGCGGAAAAGTATGATGATGGGTTCGATGCTCTCCCACTGGACCAAGCACTCCACTAACTTTATGGTGTTTATTTTGTTTTTATTAAAAAAAACTGGCGTGCCAACACTAGTTTCATGAATAAATGTTAATTCTTTATTATACCAAAGATTTGAAAAATGGTACAATAAAATTCATCCCTTGGCGCACAGCGTTTTGCTATTTCTAGATATCGTTTATAGCCGCTGTCAATATAATTATAATGCTACTGGGTCGGGTATAATTCAATGTGAAGCCGTGACATTTGAAATGACATCGACACAAAGCTGGGACAAATTTATTATTTTTCAAATGATATTTTAACAGAACAGAACATTCTTTTATTTTGGCTGAAACATTACAAAAGTTTTTCATCATAAATAACATATTCAAATACAAAATCAAATACATAAGGCACATGCAAAAGTTAATATCAATATTAAATACACACATTTTAGAAAATATGGTAGTAAGTATAGTAGTAAAAGAAATCATAGTGAGAGTGAGACATTAAATTTGATAATTGTCAATTAGTTATACCGCCTTATTAATCAGACTACTTATATAATTGATAGCAAGGTCACACACAGTATCAATCTAAACTTATGTTTTTTTTACTTTGATTGTAAAACAAATTCTTAGAACTAAGACAAACTATGCTCGAGGGTTTCCTGGGTAGAAACAGTACTAAGCATATGCGTCTTATTCATTGACACCACACACAGTCGTGGCGGAGGATCGAACCCACGACGACCCTCCGATCCTATGCTCTACCACCTGACCAGACGCTCCACATGCATACCCGCAGTCTTTAAAAACAGTAAAATTACACAGAGTATAATAATATGCTTATAGATATGCAATGTACATGAAAAGTATAAGGATGTGGCGAACTAGTGGAGTTCATTTGCAAGAAATTGCGGATCCATTACGTTGTGGCACGATTTATTGAGTCGGAAGCGTAACGTTTACAACAAAAACATGTATATACAGATTATACAAGCGGACATTGACGCTCTTCATACAGGAAAGAAGGAGGACCCGCTCTCACAAACACTCAAAAAGGTGGACACAGGCTAGTTGAAAGGGGCACCCGGAAATGTTTAAATCACGCATCAAATAAATATTTATATTTATAAATGAAATAACTAGCACGAAAATTTTAATCAAGTATATTATTATCTATAGCATACAAATTACGAAATTATCAACATTTAAAAAAAACAACAACAAATAAATGTGTCTTTTGAGTGTTTTCTTTCACACCGATAAAATTGATGAAAATAAAATATTCGTATATGACCAAAAAGCGAAACATGATTCCTAACTTTCATTATTACTAGTGGTATGCGCCCTTTTTTTTATACGATATGAAAACGAACTTAAGGGTCCCACATATAATACTAGCATATTCCAAGTGTATATGTGTGCATCGTGTGTGTGTGTGTGTGTGTGTGTGTGTGTGTCTGTGTCTGTGTGTGTGATTTTCAGAAATATAGTTAGCTGAAAATTTATTAAAATGCCATAGTGCTTTAGACTATGCATTTATACGTATTTATGGCAACTTTACATAACTTTTATAAAAGCGGAACTTGTTTTAATGATTAATTCAAACAATAATAGTACAATGTATAGATTATACTTCAAACACATTCCATTGATTTCTGTTAAGAAGTAAGCCATATATCCATACATATAACTTGTCAACGGGAATGTTTCAACGAATGGAATTTGACTATTTATCATTTAACTATTGTATTAACCATGTCATAAGAGGAAAAAGTTGGTCCGAAATGAACTTGGCTGGGCTAGTACGGCTGCTGTATGGTGTTTAGTGTCGCTTTTAACATTTTTTTCCGTCATACAGCGACGGTGTCTACTTTAGACAATATTCTGAAGCATCATGCCGCATTCACATGGTATGATACACCACCCAGTCACATTATATTGGTACTGGGCCGACCAGACCTAGAACTATCCTCTAAATGTTGAGCGCCAAGCGAGGTAGCTTCTAGCACCTGAGGAGATATTATAAATATGGGGGGGGGGGGGGGGGAGGGGAGGAGGTGCAAAGTATATGCTGGCCTCTCTCACCTCAACATGGGGATGGGGGGGGGGGGCGGACCCCTGCACCCTCCCCCCCCCCCCCCCCCCCCCCTCCAGTGACAGCGTTTAGAAAACGTATGCAGTCACCGTTGTGATATGACTAGAAACGTGTTGAAAGCAACGTTAATGGAATTCTGTACTGCTTTTATCATTATCCGCTCATCCCGGGTTGCAAAAAAATGTCCGTTGCCGCCCAAGCGTTTGCATACAAATGTTTTATTGTCACCGTTTGTGTGTTTGCTACACGAGTGACGACGAAAACTTTTACCACTGACTAGAGCATTTTGTAACCATGCAATAAAATGACACACACATGCTGTATACATACGATAAAATTTTGTGTAGAAAAACCGCAAAAAAAAGTCATAACCTCAGCATATACACTTGTCGTTGAATATGTGCAATGCACTACAAGTACATATAATCAGCTCTGAAGGATGTCTGAAATGTTAGGTATGTAGCGAACATTAGACACAGCGTGCTTTTCTATTTGCACGTGCAAGAAAGGATCAAAATCGTGGGCTTTCGAGTCAATAAGATGAAAAACATATTTGAAGTTTTCATTAAGTTCAATGTAAAGAAAATCCAGGGGTCTTGAGTTCAAATCCATGTCCGGCATCAGTCTCTGATGATTTACTATGAATCTCCCATCTCTGAATATGTAAGGAAGTAGTCAGTGACTTGCAGAGATAATGTGTTTCTGGAACTGGTTAACCATCAACGATGATATACAACTCAAATAATGCTGTAAAAAGGCGCTAAAACCCAATACATACAAACTTACATGAAGTTAGTTTTACTGCACAATAAGTATGTACTTTCAAAAGCGTATCACTTGAGCACACCGCACGCTGGGTTATAGCCAGTAATAAGTACTGCGGAGATGTATCAGAATGTCTGTATTGTTTCATCTAAAACAACAACAACGTCTCAACATCTCGAATAAAGAATATGTTCACAGCTTGTCGAATTAAAAAGCATCAGAACAATCTTTATAAAGAACGTTTCAAGATACATCGTGTCAAATATAAACGTGACAACCGTCAAGCATTGAAGGGGTGGACAACTCTTTTGGCACAGATAAAAAAGCATATAAGCAGCCAATGTTTGCATAACTATGCGCCAATAATGAGGAAAGTTTATCTTGACGTAAACTTGCTGTTTTTTTTTGTCTCCTTCAAAATATGTAGGGATAACTGTTATAAGGAAAAAATAATGATATAAACACTGGTCTCGCTCCGCAGTGCAGTCGCATCAATTTTAAACTGGTAATTATATTTAAAAAGTGAGATCGTGGGTTTGAGTCCAGCTCGGTCCAAAAACTTTGTGAGAACGTTATTTTCGGAAGGATGGTAGTTCTATATTAGATTCATTCCGAGGTTTTCGGTCACTTATAAAACTGGATATGCTTATAAAAGCCGCAGTGTGCTAGTATATAACAAAAATATGTTTAAATGGCGTTTGACCCAATACAAAAATGTTTTTTAAGTAGGAAAGGGAAAAAAACGACTATTCAGATATAAAGTTGGGGGGGGGGGGGGGGGGGGGGGTGTATAATACATAATACAAAGTATATACTAGAGCATATCACAAGTAACGGGCGACACCAATGACCTTTTGAAATGATATAACATATGCCGTATCCCGGCACGGCTTTTTGGAGAAGTTAATATTAAGGAGTATACAAAAAAAGAGAAATAAATAAGTAGGCCAAAAAGTTATATAAGAAAGGAATTCTAAAAGGCGAAAATGGATAGCTCTTATACATTGTAACAAGTTGGAATTATAGTAAAACACACACACTCACAAATATATATTTAATTATAACAAAATCATTCCTAACAGTAAACATCGAATAAAACATTAATTGTTTCTTTATTTTCTGTTTGTTCAGTGTTAAATTCTACATGTGAATTCTTGAACGTTAAAAAATAGTCAACATTTAAATTAATTTTGTGTTATGCAATAAAAAATCAGCAGAGAGAGAGAGAAAGAGACAGAGAGAGAGAGAGAGAGAGAGAGAGAGAGAGAGAGAGAGAGAGAGAGAGAGAGAGAGAGAGGGGGGGGGGGGTATATATTCATATATTCATATAATCTCTGAGCTTACTTCGCAACCGAATAAGAAACGTGTATATTAAAACTAAGTCGGCGCAAAATAGAAGCAGACGTTATTTCAATGTTTGGAACCAAGAATAATTGGCATCTTGAAGGTATAATAAAAGTATATTTAAACTAAGTTTTTAACACACCTTCGTCCTCACCGGTATCTGAGATGAATATATATATACTGAGTACGTTTGTGGTTCCGACCCACGGGTGGGGCCTGAAACCCACGGATGGGGAGACGGACCTTGATATCAACATTTTTACACCTTTTCCCAAGTAAATGTCTTAGAGAAAAAAAAATATTGGACATTTCAATGTGCATTTGTAACCAATTTAAAGGTGAATCTGGAGATGCCGGTAATTTAAAGTGACAACCATCTTTAACTTAATGAGACTCGTCCTCGACGGGATTCGATCCCCTTTTCAGTATTTATTGATACTTATACTATCAATGATCAATAAAAAATCGCCTTTCCCTTCACCAGGGACAGTACTCCCTTTGTTTATGAATACAACTTTACCATGTTTACAAAAGCTGCGGGCGTGCAGTTGTTCACATACTTTATAAGAATAATGTCAACTTTCCGTAATTTTGAAAAAAAGTCCCTACAGGGGTTTATGAGACTTTAAATCTTAGGGCTACAAATATATAATCTAAAAAAAATGTTTCTTTTCTTCTCTGTAGTGTATATGTGCACTTACATACAGGTGACCGTACTAGTCTGAACTATGTGTTACATGTGGTTATATGCACATACCGTGTTCTTTATGCGCCACTATTTCATTGACTGTGCCTCCGCCAGTATATATTGGCTCAATATAATTTCCCCCTGACGACCGACTGTACTCGCTATTTTCAGTGGAATTTCCCTTGGAGGACCTCATATGTATATGTTAGAAAACAAATTAGTCCTTTCTTGCATAAATGTAGCACGGCCTATGGATTATACGAGGCACATGTATATAATATGAGCTCAAAATCACACCCACCCACCCACTAAAGGGGTAGAATGTTGCGGGTGGGGGAGTTTGGGAGCGTAAACTGATACACTGGTTTAACATCTTGAATCGTTGATTAACAAATTATTGAAATCTGTACTTATTAACGAGAAAATGGCCGATAAGGAAAACCGAGCTATAATGGCAGCAGTAGTTAACGGTAAGGCGGCCATCCAGTCGCCGCGCGTGGGTCAGTTAGAAGGGGGTTACGGTGGATACGAAGGTCAATCACTGGATTCTTTATCGATTTTAGAAATGATTGCGCAGCTGGGCCTGGTTTTTCAGTAAATGGTGGGTTTTAGCACGAGGTGACCCACCGTTGGTTGTACATGAAGAGATAGCTATCGCGAGACAAAGACGTGATCGGCGGAATCTATTCTTTGTTAAATTATGGATTCTCAAGTTTCAATGGCCGACGCATAGCTTATCAGATTTGTACACTCATATCAGATTAGTTAAAAACTTGAGCCTACCAAGTGATCCGTCGTGCATGTATATCTTTATATCAACCATGAACATCACATATGTACTATGCTTTAGCATAGTTGTTTGATACATATTTTGCTGTCGCTTCAACGTCCGATCGATAGATTTTATTTCAGATTATATAATAGCGATGGGCTAACAAGAGGGGAAAGTGGTACATAAATATATATGTACAACCCATGCATGAATTATGAAGTCGAACTATGTCCACAGTACAAATTCATATAGGCTACAAATAGAATACTATCTATATGAAGATGTCTAAGATATATATCAATAGGCGAAACATGTGACTTTGATATAGTACGCAACTGAAGTATTTACTAATGCCTGTTTGCTTTGTTCCTTTTTCGTTTTTCTTTCTTTCTCACGTACTACGGTTTAGCGCGCGGTGCGCTGCGTGTATAACATACTGAGTGGATTACCGCAGATGTTTGGTGTGCCTTTGTTGTTATATCGAGTATCGCTGCTAGAGGGTCGTGGGATCGATCCACGCTTTGGCACATTTTTCATTTATTTTTAAAAAATAAATTAAACTGTGCTTGTGTAACTAGGGTAACCCCAACTCACCGCCCACATCCAGCCCTCCCCCTCCCCACTCCAAAAAAATATTAAGTAAAGGGTTAAAAGAATTTATAGTCACTCGCTCCCTTTAATTAATCTGATACTGTATCGACGGTCAAGTATTGCATTTTGACAAAATTATAACACAAATAAATGACAAACCTGTTCTCATACAGTTTTTTGAGTTAGGCTCAAACCCAAGACCAGTGGAGTAATTGATCTCAATACCTTGACAACTCAGCTATGGAGGACCTGTAAAATTGACCTGTCGCGGGCTGTCAATAAAACAAGTCCATAATTCAATCAGTGATCAATATCCAGGCTGCCATTTACCTTAGACAAGCTAACAGTCTCTAAGTAAACACCATGTAAAATGCTTTACATTGTAATTATTTGCGTGGCCAGTGGACGGAGTGATAGTTGCTCTCATGTCAGGTCAAATATGAAAAAAGTTTATATAGATTAAATCTTACCTAGCTATTCAGTGACACTATTTGCAAACAATGTAGACCCAGAACGGTCTACATTTAACCGACAGATTGATCAGGATATACTTCATTTGGCACTCAGTCAAAATATCTTGTTAAACCCCCTTCTAAATAATAATGGGATGATCCAAAATCAGAATTAGTTTATATTAATTTATTTCAGCTTGTTTGCGAAAAAAGCTTAAAGCTTATTTGAACCGCTCTCGAGTCCTCTTCCTGGTTGGGACCAGTACTAAGTATTTTTAGAAAGGCAGTCAAGCTGGGGATCAAACCTGCATCCTTTAGCATGAGCAGTCAACACTATCCATTACACTATCAATTCACTTAAAAACAGGACACTAAGGGACTTCTTCAGTAAGTTTATGAGAACCGCTCTCAAGCACACTTCCTGGGTAGAACTAGTACCGAGTGCTTTTTAGGAAGGCAATGAGTTGAGCCGGGGATCAGACCAACATCGTCTTGTGTGAGCGGGCAACACTCTATTCACTTCACTATCACTCTGCTTAAAAGAAGGATCAAAGGGTGTTCTTCAAAAGCAGTATGTAAGGGGTTAAGGACAGTTGTATTTAGAACCATTAACTTAATGATCTGTTAAATGGAAATGAACCGTCAACCTCTGGCACGAGTCACTGCGCTCTATCCACTTCAATACTGCTCCACTTTAAAACAGGATTGAAGAATTCTATTCAGAATTCAATACGTTAAGGGTTAAGAACAGAATGCAGTTGTAATATAATAATCATATTTGTTTAGATCAAACACGTTTTAAGGTAAAAATTATAGCAAAAATGTATTTGACTTATTTAGAAAATGGACATCTTGGTAAACATGTAACGTTTACATGACAGTTTGGACCCTGAAACATGGTATCCTGCCACATGTAAAATATCAAAGCTAAAGATAGGCATATTAATCCCTTCGAAAGTTGCTAGGGTGCAGAACAATGTGATTATATTTGTATAAACTTCTAAAATGCTAGCTATAATGGTATGCAAAACTACTACCACAGTTTTCGATCTTTGAGTAAAAGTTGTAAATCCTTGATAAAGCTTCACAACTTCATATTAAATGTAAATAATTAGTCTGGCCATGTCCACTTAATATCTTCATAAAAAAACGGATACCCATAAACCAACACATGTTCAACACTTGTTGAAACAAGTAATTTCTCAAGAGTTTTGGCACTCTGTCCACCCCTGGTGAAATGAAATAAAAGTATTTTTCTTTTATATATATCTAGGTATATTATTTTATGTGACACCTGGATGTCTACTCTGGACTTTGTCATTTTGATCTGAAAAACATTATTATTCAATGTTTTTACATTATTATTTTAGTGAACTCCAATTTAGGTCTATAAAATATCGTCAGGCCCAGCTTGCTCAGTCAGTAACATGACTGACTGTAAAGTAACATGACCAATTGTTAAAACCAGCATGTTTTAATCCTAGACCAGCCCATCTTTGTTATCATTGATCATGAACTTTGTTCTCCGGCCACGAGTCTTCCACCTGTGAATATGTGGGGAAATAGTCAGTGACTTGCAGAGATAAGGTGTGTCTAGTACTTGTAAACTGAATTCCAGGAATGAAGATTAAGTTTGCTGACCACCGTTAAGTAACCAAAATACTGTTTAGAAAATGTGTAAAACTCATACAAATTAACAAGAAATTGTCAGCTTGGACATGCAGAAAGTCATTAACATAGGTGGTTTAATGGAAAATATTTGAAATCTGCAGTTGAAGGGCCTGCAAACATTTGAACGTTGCATTTTAAAGTTAAGTTTACAATATAAATTTTGCCAATCCAGTAGCTTTTGTAAATTGTTGCTTAACAAACGATAACATCAATTGTCGTCTTTGATCAGTAAAGCTAAAACAAGAAGATCGAATTGGTCATTTTACAGGCTACAAAGTGGCAGAAAAGGTATATTCATGGTAAGTTGTCATCTTGCAGTATGAGGGATGGTATTCACCAACCATTCTTAAGAATATGATTAGACTTGAACACAAGAATAAATTTTTGAAAAACACAGAGACAATTTTTTTAGGGCAAAATTTGCAAGCATGTAGGGGAACATTATATATAGTCAAATAAACTTTCACATATGATTATTCTACCGGTCATTATAAACAAGCTATTTAAAGGCGAAATTGGATTTTCAAGCTTAAGCCTAAGAATATTCTCAAGAATGGTTGGCGAGTACGACCCTAGTTTTAGATTTTGCTCTTATATATCATTATGCTACTCTGGTGGCTGAATAAAGGGTTTCCGTTTTATTTCATAATTGATGTTATTATTGTAGCTTTTTTAAAAAAAATTGATAATAATAGAGATTGTAAATTCAAGTTCAGCTTACTCATATGATTTTAGGTCACATGATTTTAAGTGAAAGAGTTTGCCAGTTACTTGTGGTAGGATGTGCGGTTAGTCTGTAGATTGAACCCAGCTCTCCCAATTGGGTCCATTAAATAGCAATTGCTATGAGCACGCTCATTGGTCAGTTGCTTCAAGGAAAATTTGAATGACATCATAGTTTAGTAAGCATTCAGTTGCTATGAATTGTGGGCAGGCATAGAATTCCCTTCTTTTTTTTAATGGGGGTTAATACACCTGATTCAGGCGATATCAGGTTCTGGGATAGACTACCCAGTAATGTGTGGTTTTACTTATGCACTAGTCATTTGTATGTTGTTGTATGGTGTTTAGCGTTGCTTTCAACAATTTTTCAGTCATATTGCGGTGGTGTCTACTTGAGACAGTATTCTAAGCACTGTCACACTGGAGTATCATGCCGCAGACACATGGTATGATACACCACCAAGACACATTATACTGACACCGGGCCAACCAGACCTAAAACTCTCCTCTAAATGCTGAGCGTCAAGCGAGGAAGCTTCTAGTACCATTTTAAAGTCTTTGGTATGACCCGGCCGCAGATTGAACCCACGACCTTCTGCATGCGAGGCGGATGCTCTACCACTAGACCATGCTGTGGTCTTAGTCATTTGTAACCCCTGCCCTGCACAGGTCTGGACACAGCATGGACTTCTGACTTTTCACTCTGCAGGGCCCAGGTAAATGCACTACCCTGTACAGACAAGAAGTCAATAAAAGCCCTGCTTAAAGACTTAAGTCCCCAGGGACATCAGTTATACATGTATATCTACTCAGACTACTGTTGAAGTTTGGTCAAGATCCGCTGAAAATTAAGAGTGACTATCTCATACTCAAGATCAAATGAAGCAAATTTAGAAAATTCAACAGCAAATAACTCGGACAGCAATTATATGATCAGGTCAGTACAAAAAAAGGCAGGATCGCTATTTACGGCACAAAGTAAAACTCCTGGGGTCGTATTCACCAACCACTCTTGAGAATATTCTTTGACTTGGGCTTGAAAATCCAATTCTTTGATATATTGTTTATCATGACACATAAAACAATTCTGAGAGTTTATTTGAGTATATATATGGTGTTCCTACATGCTTGCAAATTTTGGCATAAAAAATGGTCTCTAGGTGTGACTTTCAAAAATTCATTCTAGTGTTCAAGTCTAAATATATTCTAAAGAATGGTTGGTGAATACCACCCCAGAAATCAAAAGCACTGCAGGGACGTTGATGCAACAAGAGCATTGCACTTTAGCCCTGCCGTCCTCTGCTATGTCCTGGCCCAGGGAGAGTTAGGGTAACAAATGACTGGTGCATTAACAGTTCTCTAACAAAATGCGAAAACAACAAAAACTCTACCAGATGTTCAGTACTCCAGCATACCCCATCCCCGCATACCAGGCATTCTAAAATTCCAAAATGCAAATCGGTCCAGGTTTTTTACTACCGTAAGAATCGCACCTATTTTTTAAAAAATCACTATATGATATATACATACCCCACCCACCATGTCAGCTGCACCATGTATTTTCTCCGTTTATTCATTAATAAGGAAATATTTCAAGTTTATTTGTGTATTATTTATAACATACTTTATCACATTGTGTACATTTTAATGACTGACATTATGTTTCCGCTTTACTGAATAATTTTCATTATATTAAAAACGATCGATTGAACCGGAAGTGATGAAAGTTCCGGAAGCTGCGTGAAATAATCACTGTAGAAACCAATGTAACGGTTCATTCAACTTTTTATTTTTGATATGCATTGTGCTGTAGCTAGCCATTATATACAATTACCAAAACCAGCTCGTATATATAGTTATTTTTAAAACAAATGAAATAAACAAGTAACACTGCACATTTTATCAAATATTATAATGACGCAAACAATATTCGGTCAGACCGTCCCAGCTTTGGCTAGCGGTATATCAAAGAAATTACGGACGCAAACTAAATCTTTTGATGAACCGACAGAACGCTATGGGTCTCTAATCACACATTGAAGGTGTGCTACATAGTGATAGACTCTTCCGATAAACTCCCCCTAATATCATTAATGGTTTAGTCAAAATTGACATCATTTCGCACAGGTGACAAAACAATCGGACTATTAGGTCAAATGATATTGCCGCAAGGGGTATTTTACAGGTCAGTATGGCATGGTTAGAGCAATTTATGAGATTTTATACAACCAATAGAAAATATCTGGACCGATTTTTTATTAAACTTTGAAAATATCTGGACCGATTTTTTATTAAACTTTGTAAAGAAAATCGGTTTTGAACTTCAGAAATCGGTCCAAAAACCGAAACACCGGCAATTTTAGAAGGCCTGCCGCATACCCATTTCCAACTTGAATGTGCGTAGAGAGACGAATGATAATATAAATCATCATGGAGACTGTGGCCGGGAGGGGATTCGAACCCATGACCCCTGGATTGATCATCAGACATGCTACCGACTGAGCTAATTGTGTCTGACGGATGAAAGGTGAAAAATGAAAAGTCTGAAACAAATATTTTGTTCATTTTTAATGCATTTTTTGCATTAACATAAATACCTTAATTAGGCAAAAGACAGTAAAATAATCATTTTCTTAAGATTCTATATAAAATTAATACATGTATAAATACTAAGTTACCAGGACACAAGATACCAAAAGATCCATTTTATTTTATATATTAAACCAATAAGGCAATAACTGTCACTACGCTAAGAATCAAAGAAGGATGAAAAATCATTCAAGGAACAATTCTTTTGTATCCTTTATACCGAGATGTACTTTTTTTTATATGAAGAGTCTGCTTAGCTCAAGAGCCAGGATACCAAGTAAAGAATCACCTATTCGTTTCAGTCCCAATTAATTTTCTTGTGTACTCCTCGTTAATTTTATCAGTCAAATATATTTGGTCTTAAAAATTAACTCAAACTTTATTAAAATTTTGACCACTACTTCTATCTGTGGGTAGTTACTGCATGAAACAGCACAATAAGAATGAATCACTTCCTTATTCATCTATTAAAGACAAGGCAAAATTTTCCAATTGGGCAGAGATGGTTTTAAGTATTTCTAAAAACATATATAGAAAAATAACATTTTCTTGATTTTATAAATTTAACAGGCAAAATCATTTCATTGGCATCACTTAAGATTGCTCTTAAAATAATGTATTAATATTTATTGTTAAACAAAATCAATCTCTGATTTTTTTTTGTTTAATAATTAAATGCATTTGAAATACAGTATTTCATTAACAATAACATGTACATGTAAAAATGGTACATGTTCATCAAAAACAAAAAATAAATTGGGATTTTATAGTGTACCAACACATGAAATTATATATAACAGAAAGAAAAAAAATGCAGGCTCACTGCCATGTTCAAAAACAACAAACTAACACATAGCTGACCATGTAGAATAAACCTAGAACATTGATATCCGTACAGCTGCAGTTTCAGCCAATTCTACCACAATACCAGTACTCAACTTTTTTAAAATTTGACATATTTCACAATCTGTGTATTACATATTCCACATTTTGCCACATTCCATAATTTGTTATACGTAACTATATTCCACATTTTTCCATATTCCATACTTTGTTATACGTGACTATATTCCACATTTTTCCATATTCCATAATTTGTTATACATTTTAAACTATATTCCACATTTTTCCATATTCCATACTTCGTTATACGTAACTATATTCCACATTTTTCCATATTCCATACTTTGTTATACGTAACTATATTTCATATTTTGCCACATTCCATAATTTGTTACACGTAACTATATTCCACATTTTCCCATATTCCATACTTTGTTATACGTAACTATATTCCACATTTTCCCATATTCCATACTTTGTTATACGTAACTATATTCCACATTTTTCCATATTCCATACTTTGTTATACGTCACTTTTTTCCATATTCCATAATTTGTTATACATAACTATATTCCACATTTTTCCATATTCCATACTTTGTTATACATAACTATATTTCACATTTTGCCATATTCCATAATTTGTTATACGTAACTATATTCCACATTTTCCATACTTTGTTATATGTAACTATATTTCACATTTTGCCATAATCCAAAATTTGTCAAACGTAACTATATTCCACATTTTTCCATATTCTATACCTTGTTATACATAGCTATATTCCACAATTTTCCATATTCCATAATTTTTCATACATGTATACCACAGTTTGCCATATTACACAACCTACTGTGTACATATTACAAAATTGACATATTGCATAATTTGTCATAATCCTCAACTCTCTATATCTGCAATTTGTTATATTTATGACATCTTGCCTTATTCCGCTATTTAGTTTTCATTAGGTAACTTGCTGTATTCTGTATTCTACAACTTTCACTTTCTCTGGAAGAAAGCTGTTATATCACCAGAGTTAACAGCAGATCCAAGCTTCCGCACAGTAGCCCTCTTGGCGGCCTGTTTTGCTGTAATCTTCTGATGACATATGACACATAATGTTCTTAAGTTGTCAATATCACACTGACCGCCGCCTTCCCACACTGGAACTATATGGTCAACATGCCAAAACTGAAACAAAAGAGGTCAGTTTTACTTTTTTTAAATATATTTACCATTATATACTGAACAAAACAGCTGACCCGCCACCTAACATTTGGGATTTTGTTTTTACCTGCTTAAGACAAACGGCTACTTAATAGAGGTAACCGCTGTACAGATTTTATTGTACTTCCATTATTATTGAAATGGGTTTATTATTATCATTTTTTAAATCAGTTTTTCACACGATAGTGGAAAGTGGCAGGTTAGCTGATCTGTTAAAAATATAAAGTGGGAGAAACAAGTCGTTTATGGTTGTCAAGTGTTACTGGGGAAGACATTACATGTAGATGCATTTTAAATAAGAACGAAAGATTTTGACTGGTCAGATGTACATTTCATATTTCGGCAATTATTTTTTCATTGATATTGTATAAAAAGAGGGAGGGGGGGAGGGAGAGAGAGAGAGAAAGAGAGAGATAGATTCTCATTTGTAGATCTAACATTTTAACATATTCAATGAAAGGCTGATGTATTACTCTGTTTTCTTTATAGTCATTATTCAATTTAAAAAAGGCTTTTAAAATATTCCTGTAATGGAATAACCAACCATGTCTAATGGCAAAACTGAGTATTTTTCCAATCATCTGGATTCATTAGTAGACTTGCTCCAATGATTATGAAGATTAAATAAACTGCAACATAACTTACCTGGCCTGCCACTGGTTTCTTTACAATCAATTGTTTAGTTTTCACAGTTAGTGAGTTGAATTTACTTCTGGTAACAATCTCTGCCTTTTTCTGACTATCCCGAGTATCTCTGTAAATAGGTACATGTAATGTAAATACAATTCCATGTAATATAATGTCCAGATATGTGTAAATCCCTTATTCAAAATTATTATCATTTTTAGCACATTGCAGGTGATATATGGAAACAGTTTTATGTTGGAGGTTAGTTGTCTTCTTTACACCTTAACCCTTTACTCCATAGATACCAATCACAAAAGGCCTTTGAAAACAGTGCAGGAAGAGTTCAGATTGCTCGTAACGAGCAATCTGAACACTTCCTGCACTGTTTTCCACTCTGTCAGTTAATATAAACATAATTCACCCAATAGTTCAAAAGCCTTCTATATTAGAGGTGTCCAAAGGCGACTATGTTAGAGGTGTCCAAAGGCGTCTATATTAGATGTCCAAAGGCGTCTATATTAAGTAAAGGGTTAAAATATGTCGACAAAAGATCATAAGAATCCTACATGGGTTTGTTGTTCCGATAGTAAATTCCGTTCCGAGGGATAACTGTTTTTGGCGGGAACAAGGCTCTTCTGATTTATCGCGAGAACAGTTATCCCAAGGTACGGAATTTTCAAACGAAAAAGCCAAAAATGTTCTTTTTCTTGCATACTTAACATATTAATTAGTTATTTAAATTTAGTTCATCGCTATATATTTTACTACAATCATATCTAAGACATCATATTTTATTTTTTACATCATGTATTTCATAAATCACGTCATAGATGGTTCCAATGGCACAGCGTGAGAATTTATCTCATCCCTAGGGAGAGATACGAATATCAAACTACGATAAAACGCAGATATCCTTATCTGGTATGCAAGAATATTACAATATTATTTTCAGCTAATGACAAAGTTATTACCAATGATTCAAAAGATTGTTCAATTTTAGCAACCATTATCATACTAATGTCGGAACAATTTTCTGTATTTTTTAAAATAAAGTAAGATTATTATAGAATCAGTTAATAAATTTTGCTTTAAATCCATACCTTATTTGTCTGAAGAGAGAATGGGCATCAAAGTTACACATCTGACATATACCGTGTTCTGCCTCGTATACCTTGTCTCTCATATAGTCGTTATTTGTAACCATCTAAACACAAACATTTAAAGTTACGCATCTCATATACACATGTGTTGTGCTCTAACTATCTAAAACATAAACATTTAAGAAGCATTTCTGACTTAATCTTGTGCACCTTGCCCATCATAAATGAGCAGTCATTCTTTGAAATCACCTAAAACATACACATTAAATCATAGATTATAAATGTGTGAGATTTCATTTAGTTTCATTTAACTTACCCTATGTGAGAGAGACTACTGCTCCGCCCACAGGCCACTTGACATTGTTTGTCCAAGTAAGTACAATGTAATGTTTACTCAGAGACTGTTAGCTTGTTTAAGAAACTTGACATTATTTGTCCAAGTAAGTACAATGTAATGTTTACTCAGAGACTGTTAGCTTGTTTAAGAAAATTGGTAACCTGGCAGCAATATCAAACTCTGATTGGAGTATCGACTTGTTTGATTTACAGCCTGCACCAGGTCAATAACCTTTAAGTCAAATAAGTGAAAATATATGATAATCAAAGTTTTTGTTTGAACTATAAACATAAATTCAACTTTGAAACACATTACCCAGAATTCCTGTGAACATTTCTGAGAGCAGAATCTCGTCTGCCAGGCATTTTCTTCATTCATAACTGAGGACTTCTGCAGTAGGTGATTTTCATATGGCTTGAAACATTGTAGACACAGTGGTGTACCATCAGCACCCAGAGCCTGTAGAGAGAATGTTGCAATGAAAGTACATAATGGGGAAAGTGTCAGAAAAAAATTGTGTGGAGCACATGGTCTAACAGTAGAGTATTTGACCCAGATTCAGATGGTCAGGGGTTCGATCTCCTGCCAAGCCATAATGTGGTGTCCTCGATCAAGACATCCGCACATGCTAAATATGTCAGGAAGACATTGATAGCGATATGTCTAGATATCTGTGTCATATTTATTTGCATGCATTTGTTTTCTTTTAAGAATTCCCTACACACACTAAATAGAACATATTGGATAACATATAGCTTAGGAAAGGAATATCTACATTCTGGGTACAGGTAAAAGTATTTTAAGAAATAAAGGAAACTATAAGTTATTGAGCTTGGTTTTTCTTCTTTTATTTTTTTCATGAAATTGACCTTAAAGCTGATTGACATCAAAATCATTCCCATGCTTCCTTTACCTTTTAGGAACCTATACACAACATTTCATCAAAATATCTTAATGGAAACGAAAGATACGAAGCAAAAACAATGGGGGATGAAGGGGAAGCATTGTGGCTGTCATTTACCTGTGTAATACCTCTTTCCTCATTCTTGTGCTGGTTCTCACTTTTACCTCTGGCACCTGAATGTTTGGAGATGACCCTTACAGATCCACTGACCTCTGTGGCTTTTTTAATCGCTGCTTGAGTTGTATCCATCTGAAATGTAAGATTTGATACTTGAGCTGATGTCGCAATATGAAGGTACCAATACTTCAAAGAGATATTTAGTATTTTTTCTCTTGCCTACAAAAAACAAAATCACAAAATATGTTACAGTACAGTATCTGAAGACAGAAGTGAGACATGCTAGAACATATGAGGTAATTTCTCACAGCCTATGTAACAAGAATTACCCTCTGTGATAGGAGAGAAATAAATAAACAGAATTAGTGCTGGTTTCAGCAGGATTGTATACAGAAGGATATTAAACTTGCATCTCTCTACTAAAAGCTGATAAAATAGCATGCGAAGAATTAATAATTTGGTAAATTTCACAGGTAACTGATTTCTTTCACTTAAAATGTAGGTGTATGTAACCTTAGATGTTTTGTAATGTTTTAAACATGCAAAATGATCTTGAATTTTAAATATTGCAGTTTGAAGTAAAAATTCAACTAAATTCCTTGATTTTTTAGTTGTAGTATTCACATTTTGGAATTACAAGTACTTCAACAATTTTTAATACAATTTGCTGGTAATGGTTTTGTATTGTAGAAAATTCCATTGTGAATGAACAAAATTTTATTTGTATTTCTAAGATGGAAGTTAGGATATCGAAAACAAGGTTTAGTGACATATTGTGTGAATATGAAAGCGTTCATAACATCCCAATCAATTGCTATTACTTCTCTATATAAGTCCTTGGTTTCAGTTAAGTATCACTCTCATATCATTGAGTGAATATTTAATTGGTATGGTCATGAATGGTGAAGCAACAAGTAAGCATGCCAATTTCAGTGTTCACAAGCGAATATTTCCTTGAAACAAACATTTTATTTTTATTTTATGCTTAAAAATAGTCAAAATACCGGTACTAAAATTATCAAGAAAAAAAAATCATAAAGAATTTCTTCATTCATCAAAATATTACTTTCATTTAAGAACATTGACAAAAGTACTTCCTTGTTGGCAAACCTTTGTTTTAGCTTACCTTTGTTTTATGTCTCTGGGTATTGATGGATTTACAGCTTCTTAATTCATCATACTCTATCAGAGGACTTACAAACGTCCTGCCAGTCTTGATGATCAGGCGTCTTTTAGTTTCTGTTAGACTGAATATGAAAACAGAAATTGAGAACATTCTTTTGCTTGTTTTGTCAAAAAAAAAAAAAAAAAAAAAAAATATGGCAATACTTAAAATTCATGTAGCAACGTGTATGCAATGCAATGTGTTGCCATAAAGCAAATTACATTTGTGACTTTTTTTTTCTCTTTTTAAATAAAGATATTTTGAACAGCAAAAATTTACACTTTTATAATTATCAATATAGCAGTACATATATTTGAAAACTACAACTATGTATAGGACATGTCTGCCTACAGATATATGTTAAATTAGGGCCGTAGCATCTGTAAAATTTGACCAACATTGACAAATATCAATCTTTGACTGTATTTTATAATACAACTAGCTACACATTAAATATTTATTAAACCAATTTGACAGATTAATGAATGAATGAACAAACAGGGATAACATGCCCATTCACAATTTGCCTTATGGAGGATGCATTTAACCCAACAAAAAATACCCTTATAATAGATTGAATTTAAAAGTGTTTAAATTTTCTTTCCAACATTTTTTTCAGTTATATTACCATGAAGTCTACCCGAGACAGTATTCTCCATGCAGGTGCTGTTATGCTGGAGTATCATGCTGCAGACATATACGATACCCCACCCAGTCACATTATACTGACACAGGACAGACCAGACCTAGAACGACCCTCTTAATACTAAGAGCCAAGTGAGGAAGCTTCTAGAACCATTTTTCAAGTCTTTGGTATGACCCAGCCGGGAATCAAACCCACAACTTTCCACATATGAGACGAACACTCTACCATCAGATCATTGATACTGTTCTAAAAATAGGATTTTTTTTTGAAACAATCAAACTTAAATGAAAATTCACATTCCGCAAGCATTGATTTTTTAAAATGATCTACATATATAGCACATTGTGACATGGATACCTCTGCCATTCCCTGACAAACTTTTGTACGAGTCTAAGATTATTTGGATGAAGCAGCAAATCAGGAAGATCATCGAAGTTCTCTACTTCTACATCCACAGGTACAAAGTTAACATCCAGCGAAACATCTTCCTACAACGAATATACAACAAAGTTAACTATATTATGGATTGTTTATTTGAATATTAATCGTTATTTTTATGCCATCAAGGACTAAAAGATGATCAGTTAACCGAACAACTCTTTCCTGTGACCCTGGAAGGTCAAACAATACTTGAGCACACTCATCTCCGCAACCAACTGATTACTTTCTCACTTGAATAAGCGATGAAGGGTCCTCGAGTTGTCTAAGGCCCCATCTCAAGATCACTTACCTTTCAACGCTAAGGTCGTAGGTTCGAGTCCCGCTAGCTCCAAAAACTTTGTGAGAAAGTTTGCCAGTTACTTGCGGAAGGACGGTGGTTCCACTCAGTCTGAGCTTTTCCTCCAATAGGATATGCCATATATAAACTGAAATGTATTGAAAATGGTGTTAAAACTCCATTCAAAAACAAATAAAGAACAAGCGATGAGAGACGAATGACGATTTGCAATACCATATATCAATCATCACAGAGACTGTGACCGAGCGAGGATTTAAACTAACGACCCCTGGATATATAGTCAGATGCACTATCCATTGAGCTAACTGGCCCCAGCACTGATACACTAGAATTTTTTGATACTCCATTCATAGTTTTCCTGATTTTATGTTTTGACTGGCCAGCCAATAAAATTTCAGATTTTGATCCAGTATAAATAATCACGATTTTTGTATAAGCTACCTCCAACCATTAACAATGCATACTTGTAAACCACATATCAATTTCAAATTCTAAGTTTGAAAATATGAAATAATCTTTATAAAATATCAAAATATTTTTTTTTCCTTTTTCATTTATTTGTCACCATCTTAAATCTATCATTATTCATGCAATATTATTGCAAAAATGTATTTCCAGTTGTAAAACTATTTTATGCCGAATTTGACAAGACAAATTGTCAAATATAGCGACCATTTGACACCCATTTATGTTTTTTAGTACATGTACATAATCATCATTGCTGGGATCTGTTCGGTGGTCAATCTTTACTAGATACACTTATCTATGCATGTGACCAACTACTTAGCCACATATTCAAAGGTGGGAGAATCATGGCTGTAGAACAAAGTTCAAAACCAACCATCACAGACTGGAGCATTTCTAAGTTTGTCGAGATTAGCGAAGACCAGTTGAAGTTGGACCCAGTTCAACTATCTTTACTAGTACATGCCCTAGTATTTGTGTCAGTAAACTACCACCAAAATAGGCATAAATCTTTTATGATACCTTATTGCAAAATATTTTGCAATTTTCTGGTTTTGTTTTTCATTTTTAATTTATGTTTTTGAAACTTAAACATACCTGTGTGTGTAAATATATTCTACCAGTATATTTACTGCAGCAATATCTGAACGTGGCGTGGACTGGTATATCGTCTATATTTACAATGCGCTTGTCTGGACTGCTTTTCCTGTTCTCTTCTGCATTAACAAAGAACACAGTTACCAGTGGTGTAATACTTCAATTGCATGCTGTTTCATGTTAATATACTCAATACTAGAAAAGCAAACTTAATACATTATGTACTAGAAAGTGAAAACTACTATTACCACTTACAACACAGTTTATGTAGAACAGTGAAACATTTTAAGAGACAAATTTGTCTGTTACTTACGAAAAAGTGGACTTCCTAACATTCATGCTTATTCATAACAAGCAAATTTAGGGAATTTATGTTCTCCGATTTTTTCAAAAGATTTAATTTAGGCATTCTTAAGTTATTGCATGGAAACCCCATAAAATGATTTTTCATAAATTAAAGGGGCATAACTGTAGAAATACAAATGCCACAACCCCAAGTGTTATTTGCATATGTCATGTCCTGAATGTTGATACCATTAATACAGTGTGACCTTTATAAATATTGGAATATATTGTGAAGACCAGTTCATCTATTTTATTTGCCTTCTTGTGTCACAAACTTTTTTTTAGTAAACCTTTCTCTCACAAAATACAATTTATCCGCACAATTACCTAAATGTTCCATACTCTCTGCATCAATTTCACTACTATAGAACTTTTCCAACTCTGGAGAACTGAAAGTATATTCATCATCGGCTGCTGCTTTAGGTGTCTTCTCCAGATCCTCCGATTCTTCTGCAGTATTTCTCACCACCATGCTGTCTTCTTTAATGTCAGCAACACTGTCAATTAAATTGCCACCTACTGAATGTGCAATTTGGAATATAGGTCCAATAGATGGACTAGCATTAGCATCCCTACATGTAAGAGAGTTTCTTCGCACCGATTTGAAGCGGTGTTTTTTCTGAGAAGTGACAGGTGACATGCAAGTTTCAGAAGGAATGACATCGCTTTTTTGCATGTTATAATTTTTTGAAGATGCCTCATCTTCTTTATTGTGTGGTGTTTTACAATCATTCATGGAGTGTTTATCTTTTATGGAAACTTCTTCTCTTGACAGAGGCTTGTTTGATTCATGCATAGATTGCTTATCATTTTTCATTTTGTTAAAGTACCGTGATTCTGTTTTTAAATTCTGTACACCATTATTCCCATTACTCTCCAACACTGTCTCTGTGCATACTGCCATATTGTTTTCATTTTGGTTTTTCGCACTGTTCATGTCACAAGATTCAGTTTCACTTGAGTTGGGACCAGAAGAAGGGAAGTAGTCTTTATCACAATTGTCGAGGATTGAATTTTCATTATCCTTGCTTTGCGGACTACAACAATTTTGAATATCACCATCCATTTCTGAGTGTGAATCAGAGTCACTCAGACTATGGACTGTTCTTTTTGTAAAAGATACATCGCCCAAGTCAGTATCACTTTCAAAATGGTCATCCTTGATCCTGCAGTTGTCAAATGTTTGTTCATTTTCCTGATTCTTTTCCACATCATTGTTTTTAATCGAGTGTATCACTTTTGAGTATTTCTTGATTTTCGTTGCCTTGTTACGGTTCAACTTTTTTGGTGTTTCACACATTTCACAATATATTATATCCTTGTGATTAAAATAAGTGCATGCTGGACAACTCCATCTGTTGGTCAAGTCACATGACTTTTCTGTAGACTGGTTTGAAGATGAATGATCAGGGACTGGGGTTGTATTTTTACTCTGTTTTACACTATCTTTTAATATTTTTGAGGAACATGGAGTATGTGAGAGACTTGATGAATCATCAATTTTGTAATCTATTATTGAGTTGTCAGATGTTCTAACTTCTGTGTTCTTTTTCTTGCCTTCATCATTGACTTTACTTCTATCAAATGCTTCCTCCTCAGAATCAGACAACACAATACTACTATTACATCCATCCCTGCTAGTTTTGTTTGCAAACATTGCCACCAAATTACACTTGGGTGTCGTTGGGGATGACGCTTTCTTTTTGTTCATCCTTTTTCTTTTCTTACTCTTTTTCATAGATGATTTTTGCATAGAATTTCTACCTTCTTTTTTATCATCGAAGTCATCGTCACTTCCACTATCTATAATAATCAATTCTTTTTCAGACTCCGTATTCTCCCTTTTGTTTTTATGGTTACATGAATATGAAGAATCAAATCTAGCTCTTTTACTAGGATTTGCCAGTGCGGTCTCATTTTGGCTGCTTATGTCCAGCTTTCTTGATAGAGCCGATGCATTCTGTTGTTGCCATCTGTGACTTGGTGACTGCGCAATACTTGTGGTGGGTGACTGGGATGACTGCTGGCTTGTTTGGGATGGTGAGAAGAAACTCCGTATTGACTTCTGGTTGGTATCCTGGAATATACACAGTATTTGCAAGGTAATTTCCCTTCCCGATAGCATTAATCAATTATAATTTTTCCATTATAAATGACTGACCTCAACTGATTATGTCCATTGACCAACTACTACATCTATATTTCCATATATATTTTTATATCATATACATGTATATAATTACTAAAACTGTAATTTGTGAAATAAGAATGCACTTGATACCTTTTTGCACCAATGGGAAGAATTATTGTATTAAACATGCAGTTATACAACATAAACATCACTATTGACAACCCTGATTAAGCATTTATATGACATGATATTGGGGGACATTTCACCCCCTTATGTATAACATAACCCTAACAGGGGATTTAACCTTTTACTCCTAGATGCGTGTTTTCCTGCACCAATCACAGGCCTTTGAAAACAGTGCAGTTACAATCAATCTGAACACTTCATGCACTGTTTTCCACTCTGTCAGTTAGTATAAACATAATTCACCCATTGCTGATATGTGGTGAATTAATGTTTCAATATTAGAGGTGTCGAAAGGCATTTATATGAAGTAAAAGGGTTAACTGGTGCTGCAGTGGACTGCATCTGCATTCACTTCGATTATAATTGTTTACTGTGTGTATAAACACTAACACTTCTCAACCAAACAAACAGCAAACAAAATCTGATTATATCGACACTATCCCTTCATTTCTCTTTAAGTCCCGAGATCAAACACAAGCAAACAGAAACGCTAACACTTCTCAACCAAACAAACAGCAAACAAAATCTTATTATATCGACGCTATCCCTTCATTTCTCTTTAAGTCCCGAGATCAAACACAAGCAAACAGAAACGCTAACGTTTTCTCAACCAAACAAACAGCAAACAAAATCTGATTATATCGACGCTTTCCCTCCATTTCTCTTTAAGTCCCGAGATCGAACACAAGCAAACAGCTTTAAAAGAAGTTTTCTTTGTTAGCAAAGGTTTACAGCAAACATGTCGCTTAGTTGGCTTGTGTTATTAAATGGAACAGTGCCTTGCCTGTTGAGTTTGAAAGTAGCTTGTGAGATCCAAATTCTCTGTGTCCTTTGGTACCCAGACATCAGCATGTGACAGAATATCGACCTGATACTGGTCCCCTGCATCTGCGGCCAGCTCCTTCTTCTTCCCAGTCAGTGTGGTGGACGTCACAATGGTCTATAATGAAACATATTCTATCAATGATTCTTCCATCTTTTATAACTGTGCTAAGTGTGGAGCATGTGGCCCCATGATAAGGCAGCAGATCCATGATCGGAGGGTCATGGGTTCAATCCTCCATCATGGCTATGTGTGGTGTCCTTCTTGAGCATGACACTTTTTTCCCATATGCTTAGTACTGGTTCTACCAAGGAAGACTTCAAGCATGAATTGTATAAGTTGTAAAAATTTGTTTCACAATCGAAGTAAAATAAAAAAAGTTAAACTATTTTCTGCAGATCAGAATGTTTTTATAGATTCCTACTTTTATACAAATTATCTAGCATATTTATAGTTCAGTGCATGTTAATACAAGGATGAATTATTACACCAAGTTACACGTGAAGTATATACATTTCATCATTATCATCACATAAATTTCTTTGAGGGAGTTGGACTCGAACCTTCAACCTTAAAAGTGAGAGGCAAGTGATCTTGAGACGGCTTCTTGGACCACCCTACTACGGAAAACACAGTCAAAACATTAAATAGTACAAACCTTTTTACAAACTGAAGACCATACCCACTCATCCACAGTATCCTTGGCAACAAGGTAATGCACGGCAACACAGTCGGTCTGTCCAATTCTGTGAGCGCGGTCTTCACACTGAACCATCATGCCAGGTGTCCAGTACATCTCTGCAAATACCACCACTGTGGCAGCAGTGAAAGTCAGGCCCTGAAATAGTCAAAAGTTATTATATAATGTAAACTCCTAAAAAAACATTCTATTTCTTACTTGAAATTGTATTTCATATGATAACATTAACAAAACATAAACTTCAGAAATGGATTTCAATAAAAAAAACAACAAAATGTTATTATTTTATAAATTATTTAACTCTTTCAATAGCCATTGAATATAATTAACCTGGAAAAACTTAACAAATTATATGCAATATTAATGGTACTAGATACAGTTATGCGAAGCCAATTGTTCCATTTGGAGTTGAACACCATTTTCTGCACGTTATAGCCATGTTAAAATGGCCTCTTGGTGGAGACGACCTCAGATGTAGAAATGGATTATTTTACACTGGTTGTAAAATAGTTAACACTTCCTCGAAACTTAGACAAGTCATGTACAGTCTTCTAATGTAGAACTAGTACTAAACATTTGTAGAAAAAGTTCCTTGCGAAAGGACACTACAAATGGCTGTGGCCCTGGGTTTTTGATAGCCCTGGGTTTGATGGCCCTGGGTTTGATGGCCCTGGGTTTTTGATGGCCCTTGGTTTGATGGCCCTGGGTTTGATTCTATATCACTAGACCACATACTCCACAATCTATATAGTTGATCCAAGTTCACTCAATATCCTTCTGCAATTAACTGGAGAACTCGCTCACTTAAAATCTTTGAGCCGAGTTTAGACTTGAACCCATGATCTCAGCAATGAGAGATTAGAAATTTTAAGAGAGCACCTTAAACGCCTCGACCACCAAGGGCCATTGTTAGGGTTTGGTACACAATATATACTAACCACACCAGCTGCCAGAATACTCAATACAGCCACCCTGGTATCCGGGTCTGACTGGAACTGCTGAACCAGTTGCTGGTAGTGGAAAAATTAACATTAATATTAACATACAAGTAATAGTAAATACTGTTTAACGCCAGAAAGTTTATTTTGACAATTTAATGAAATGCTGATATATGATTTATAAATGTGTATACTGTATATGAATGTGTATTTATAAGAAGTCTAATACGAATGAGAACATAAATTGTGGAAATACACCTCTCTTTCACCAATACTTACAGGTCTCTCTAGCGGTCAACTCTCATTATTTTTACATATTTCACCAATATTTACAGGTCTCTGTAGCGGCCATCCCTCACTATTTGTGCATATTTCACCAATACATACAGATCTCTCTAGCGGTCAACTCTCATTATTTGTACATATTTCACCAATACTTACAGGTCTCTGTAGCGGTCATCTCTCACTATTTGTGCATATTTCACCAATGCATACAGATCTCTCTAGCGGTCATCTCTCACTATTTGTGCATATTTCACCAATACATACAGATCTCTGTAGTGGTCAACTCTAACTATTTGTGCATATTTCACCAATACATACAGATCTCTCTAGTGGTCAACTCTCACTATTTGTGCATATTTCACCAATACATACAGATCTCTAGTGGTCAATTATCATTATTTGTACATATTTCACCAATACTTACAGGTCTCTGTAGAGGTCATCTCTCACTATTTGTGCATATTTCACCAATACATACAGATCTCTCTAGTGGTCATCTCTCACTATTTGTACATATTTCACCAATACATACAGATCTCTGTAGCGGTCAACTCTAACTATTTGTACATATTTCACCAATACTTAAAGATCTCTCTAGCAGTCATCTCTCTATATTTGTGCATATTTCATCAATACATACAGATATCTCTAGCGGTCAACTCTTAACTATTTGTACATATTTCACCAATACTTACAGATCTCTCTAGCGGTCATCTCTCTATATTTGTGCATATTTCACCAATACATACAGATCTCTCTAGCGGTCATTTCTCACTATTTGTACATATTTCACCAATACTTACAGATCTTTCTAGTGGTCATCTCTCTATATTTGTACATATTTCACCAATACATACAGATCTCTCTAGCAGTCTACTCCCACTATTTGTGCATATTTCACCAATACTTGCAGGTCTCTGTAGCGGTCATTTCTCATTATTTGTGCATATTTCACCAATACTTACAGATCTCTCTAGTGGTCATCTTTCACTATTTGTGCATATTTCACCAATACATACAGATCTTTTTAGCGGTCAGCTGTAACTATTTGTACATATTTCACCAATACTTACAGGTCCGTGTAGCGGTCATTTCTCACTATTTGTGCATATTTCACCAATACTTACATGTCTCTCAGATTGTGGTATCCCCCCATCAATCCGGATAAACTTCACTTTTCTGTCGTACAGAGACTGACTGAGACCATCCATCATACAGTGATGGTAGGCAAACACGAGGAACTTCAACTTGGGGTTCTCACACAACATCTCCACATACTCCTTCACTGGACCAATCTTTAAATGGTAGATGTCAGATAAAACATGGGCAGGTTAATAGCAACAGCACAAATACAGTATTTTGTAAAATATTATGAAATATACCAGCATGGTAACAGTAGTCACCTAATTATGAATCAATATTAGCCGTTACTGGTTAGCTCAATCAGTATACGTCCAGGAGTCTTGATTTTTGCCAAAGTCTCGGTAATAATTGATATACAGTCATTTAGTCTTATTGTTATTCTTCTCTGATTCAAGTGGTAAAGTTGTCCATCACTTGCAGTAAGTGTGCTACAGCACTTAGCCCTCAATAGAAATAAAATTGACACTTAATATTCCAACAAACAATAGTCACATGGTAACATATCAATAAGATTTACAGGTACTTGATTTACTTCTCAGACCATATCAATTTTCAATGATTACTTGAAATGTAGTTGTTAATGTAAATTTTTTGCAGCAGTGCCTCCTTAACCCTTTACTTCATATAGACGCTTTTGGACACCTAATATAGACGCCTTTTGACACCTAATATAGAATGCTTTTGAATTATTGGTTGAATTATGTTTAAATTAACTGACAGAGTGGAAAACAGTGCAGGAAGTGTTCAGATTGCTCGTTTTCAAAGGTCTTCAGTGATTGGTGCGGGAAAACGCGTATCTATGGAGTAAAGGGTTAAAACAGTAATATCATAATAATATGCTTCAGGCACATGACAATATATCTCACCCAGTCAGTTACTGACATTTGGTTGACAAGTTCTAGACTATCTAAATGCTGAGTGCCAGCCAAAGAACTAGAACCTAATTAAGGAGCTTCATTTTGAAGTCTCATGTATGACCCGGTCAGGGATCAAATCCACAACTGCCCATAGACATGACACAAGCTCTGCCACTGAGATACTGCTGCTGTATGATGAGTCACTTATAAAGTCTCCAATTTTAATGTTGATGAGTGGCCTTTCTATAACGGAGTAGTCTGATGTGCTGTGTTAAGATCCTTTCCTACTGAGGTTGTATATTCCAAGCCCAGATTGGTGTGAAGGCTTTCCAATTACTCGCAGAAGGATGGTGGTTCTACAATTGGAGGTTTTCCTCCTCTAATAAAGCTGGATGATATCATATACATGTTGAACATTACCTTATACCCAATTCAAAAGAAATAAAATATTGGTAGGAGGCTCAAGATAACCTGCGAAGAACCACCATGCTGCGAGTATCAGCTGATTATGACATTGGTCAAGATTTAACTGTCAGTAGCAGTTGAAATGGATGTGCCAACGGACAGTAAAAGAAATATAGAACACGAAATGCAGTCATATAGGAACATAGTTACCAACATAATATATTCAGTACATCAATAAATAGCTTAGAAGCACTATCTGGTACCACGAAGGGTCCTCGAAATCCTAGATCAAGGGAAAACAAGCGGAAGAAACAAAGGCTGGAAGGAAGTGAATGGGCAGTTGTGGGTGCTGAAGATGGGTAAGAAATATCAGAATGACTTTTATGGAAGGGGTCAGCAAGGTTGGTGGGGGGAAAGCAAAAGTGGCTGAGGATGTAAGAGAATAGAAGTTGAACAAAAAAAATATTGAAAAGCAGTACAACCAAACATTACACAAAAACTTTCAGCGAATCAATACCTTTGCTTCGCCACTTAGCTGATACAATTTTCGTATCTTAGCCAGCACGTTTGTGTCTTTAGTATCATGGTCCGCTGCCCCTGTAAGCACTTCAAATGTTTCTGGTGACTTTTTCTTCATTATTGGCCGCAGTTCCTCGAACATTTTCCTGATGTCCTGAAAAAAATATGGTAAAATTTTTTCTCCATTTTTATTTTCATCATTCATTCATTTAATTCAATGCATTTTTTAAATATCACACAAAAATGCATTCGTGCTATACAGTGTCTTATCAGTATCTGCTAAGCACAAATAGAACTATACCATAAAAGCAAGTATTTACAAGATGGTAGTTGTGAGAAACAACATGACTTGTTTATGTTTCATTTTAAAAGAAACAGTTCAAATAACATTTGTTTTGCATTTTGTCTCCCAAGAAAAGGAAACAAATCCGAATAAACGGTCACCAAACTTTAAACCAGTTATTAATCAGGATAAAAATAACAATAATATTGACAAAGGACAGTCAGTCATGACAGTGAAACAAATAACTAAAGTTTAGTTTGCTGGAAAATAATTATTCAAAATTGAGGTTGTGGGTTCAATCCACAGCCCAGTCATACCGAAGCTTCCTCGTTTCGCGCTTAGCATGAAAAGTATCATTCTAGGATTGGCCAGCCTGGTGTCAGTATAATGTGACTGGATGGGGTATCATACAAGGTGTCTGCGGCATGATACTCCAGTGTAGCAGCACTTAGAATACTGTCTCAAGTAGACACCGTCAAGGTATAACTGAAAAATTGACGCTAAACACCATACAACAACAACATAATTCAAAGTACCCACCTTTTTTAAATCCGAGTCCTTCAATTCAAAGAGGATCTTCTGCCTCTGTTTAGGAGGAAGCTGGGTAAGCACTTCACTTTTTTCTCGTCGAATCATCAACATAGACGCCAGTTTCTGTTGTAGTTCCTCCAGGTTTTTCGCACCACTGAAAACAAAAACTAAAGTATCAATATGATACAATGACCGACACATCAACTTAGGGTAAATCAAATGTTCTTGGTGTTTTTTAAAGTTGGTATCAAAGAGAAATTATGTCCTTTTTTTACACTGACCGACCATTTGGTTTGATAGTTTAAACCTTGCCTTGCAATACAATACAACTGGTTATGAGTAGCCAATGGAAACCAGCCTTAGTCATAATATTGTCATAGCAACTAGCTTTTAGTAGTTCAAGATGCCAATCAGTCATTTGAAGCACAAATGTTTAGTGTCGCTTTCAACAAGTTTTACGTCATATCTCGATGTGTCTGTTTGATACTACATATATTGTTAGTGCTATCACATTTTAGTATCATACCGCAGACTATAAGAATATTTCATTGGTTTGAAGTTCACGATAGAAAATTCCATCCTTAAGAGTAACTGTTTTGGCAAGAGCAAGACTCTGCGGAGTTAACGCAAAAATAGTCATACTGAGAGAGATAGAATTTTCTATACGAACTGAAATAGACATGAATGATTCTTTTTCTTGCTTTATCAAACACATTGAATAATTATTCCAATTTAAACCATAAAATCATATAATTCATGTCACACAATTTTATGTTCATACCTCATGTCACAGCATGAAGAGGGTAGGAAAGACACATTGAGAGGGTGACATTGTCTAACCTGGTAAAAAACTTCTGTCTGGTATGCAAGAAACAGAGCAAGTTATCAAATCCAGTACCTTATACATCTCACACACCAATTAATTTTGTACTGTTCTACATATCTAGAGTCTGAAACATGCATTCTGGAACACTGAACACATTATCAATGGTACTAAAAGTGTCTTGTTTCCAAAGATAGTCATCTGTTGGTCCAAATAGGCAGGAAAAAAACATGGGGTTGACCTGACTGCTTTTTCACAATATCGATGGTCTGACGACACACCTCCATTTTTGACAATTCTGCCCATTTGTTGCAATGTATCACTACGCATCTTTAAAGGGATTTTATTGGCAAGTAACACAAACACGCTGTTAACTCAGACTTTTCCTGTACGCAGTGTGCACAAAATAATGCTTATGTATTGACGTATAACCTTTATTTACTTGAAAGTTATCAAATTAGCAGTAATTGAATATTGGCAAAAAATTTAATACGTCCCGCAATAAAGTATTGCCCAATGTTTACATTGAACTCCGTAATTTTCCTGAACAAATCCTCGAAAACGAGACTGGGAACGAGTCTTCACGATGTTATCCGATGACTGATCGGAAACCCGAAAGCGGTTCGTTGAAAATGGCAAATGTAAACAAAAACAACTACGTGGCTTCAGAAATTCGATGTTTGTTATAAAGACGTTATGCAATTAGACACTTTAGACTCATATATCTCTAAGTTATAAGTGTATCTTCATGCTGGGCGTGTGTATTTAGGACAGGGAATTACGGTAATATGCCAATATAATCCCTTTAAACTATAGTTATAGTTCCATCAAACAGAACCCATTGTCACCTAAACTTGGCAGAAATCATTTTAAGCATTCTCAACAAAAATAATGCCAAACTGACTAACACAACTCTAAATTTTTGCTACTGTATTGTAAAGGAGGTAATTGGTGAGACCGTTAGTGATTTCATACTGATCAATCTGTTACCTCTTTGTGGGGAAGCTCCTACCATTCTTACCAAGCTTTTTATGTGAGCCGGCTGGGGATCATACAAACCTTCAGCATGTGAGGCAGACACTCAACCACTAGGCCTTCGTTGCAGGATATCAACATGATAGATAGTCAGAGCCTTCTCTGACACTTACACAGCCTTTTTTACGATTTTTGACATTTCATTTTGCTGTGTAGGGTCAGAGGAACTCGTATAGTAAAAACACGGGGATTTCCTCACCCATGTGGGAGAGGAGCTTTAAATCAATATATCTATGTGAATATTTATTGGATTAACATTTCAAGCATATCAATATATTGACAATATATCTATTTACCTATCTGAACCGAAATATTTGTTTTGTAAACCTTTATTACGTTGTAACGGTCAATCCTTCTCAGAGTAAGTTAAAAAAAAACAAATTCCTTCGTGTAAAAGTGTATTTAGGTCACACGCAACAACTGTCACGTGATAGAAATCTGGTGCGATATAAATTTGCGCCCTCTGAAATCGAGTCCGAGTGATTCCCCCCACAATTTTTTTGACCGCGTCTTTTTCCGAACGTGTCTTTTTCAGACCTAAGCAAAAAAAAAAAAGGCTATATATGGTTTAACAATTGTTTGTTTTTGACTTTTAATGTTGTGTTTTAAGAATACAGTGGTAGATTTTCATCAATTTAGAATTGGCAGTGTGTTTTAATGAAAAATATCAACAAATTACGTAAGATGTATAGTGTTCCAATCAGATAAAGCGCGGTGTCCAATTATTGGGAGTGTATTAATCCAAATTAGGAGTGTATATGTACAGAACAGAATGGCAACAAATTGTTCATGTTGTGGGGGAATTTTTTAGGAAAAAGGCAAAGGATTTAAGCGAGTAAGTCTGTCGAGTAAGTTTAAAGGAGGTCCGAGTGCTGCTGAGACACTTACAAAGAATTTCAACTTAAGTTTTACCCCTGGAAAAGCAGCATTTATATGTGATGACTGTACCAGAACCATACGGTCCGTTCATGTTAAAAAGACGCAACTAGAAGAGGTTGAGGAGAAGTTTTGCAAGATTCGGAAGCCTGGATCGTAGTTGGCAATGAAGTAACCCGCCACACCACAGCACAGACAAGCTAACAAGAAGTTAAGGGTTATGTCTTCAACCCTCCATACATCCACATCGCCTAGAAAGTCAATTTCAACAGAAAAGGTAATCTATTTGAGGCCAGTTTGACTGTTATCTGTTTTATTGATATCGATAAATTTTTATAAAAGTTGGTCCATTTAATTTAGACACTCTACCATTGATACTTGTATACTAATACGAGACTTCTCTGACACTATTAGGGTCAGAGACGTCTCGGATTACATGATAGACAGATACTGATTTTTAATATCCAGGCTTAGGAATAAAGAAGAGAACAAGGCTAGCTCTTTACTATTGTAAATGTTTTAGTTATTTTCATCTTAGAATGACATAAATTATCTATAGACCAATCAATTTATAAAGATAAAGCTTTGTTCATATCAGTTTAAGGCAGCCATCTTTAATTATTAATCATTAATGACTGATCCTTACATTTAAATAGACTTCCAACAGTACAATTCATTATAAAGAAATTTTATTCTTACACCTGACAAGAAGCAGCAAAAAGACTGTCTGAAAAAATTCGTTCTAACTTCTATGTCTTTATTCTTAAGCTTAAATAAAGTCTTACTAGTAACAGTGACCTAGACAAGGAGTCAATCTTAATCTACCTAAAATTTAAAACAAGGACTCATCCGGGATCTTATGATTATATAATTGCTGTGCAAGTTTGATTAAGATTCAATGAAAAATGAAGGTTCTATTGCGTCTACAAGAAAAAGGTTAACAGACGGACGGACGATTGACAATTTACCATTACATAAGCCCTGCTGGCCTTTGGCCAGTAGAGCTCAAAATAGGCTGATCGATTTGCAACTAAACACACTTGGATAAACTGTTGTTACAGAGCAGAAACAAATTTGTCACCAACATAGGGCTTTGATAATATGACAAGAAAAACAATTCTGACTTTTTTTTCATCCATAAAGTGTTTCAGAGGATTGTATTATGGTTTTCCGAGCTAAAGTTACTTACCTGACATTTCTTCTCTTGAATTTACCAAACCACTCAAGCCTTGCATCACAATATTTAGCTGTGAAGGACCACCAGGAACCAAACATTTTTGGACAGATGGCATCTATCTGTGGGTACAGCTGAAGAAATGCGGAAATAATAACGAGTAAATTACTAACATTTTAGAAAAAGTTCTGCCACAGCAAATATGTACAGTCAAACCTGTATAAATGGTCACCCTTATTAAGCAGCCACCTGTCTTAAGCAGCCACATTTGTTATTTCTCATTTATATGCTTTCAGAGCAAATTAACCTGCACTAAACAACAACCCACGACTGACTGCTTAAGACAGGTTTGAATGTAATATGTAAAGATAGATGCAAGACAAATGTAAGACATTTAAAGTATGTGGCACGACAGTAGTGTCATGATGCCATGATGATATGCATTGTATTATGTGGTAGGTATTAACCATCACTTCACACAGTCTTTCAGCTAAGGTCAAGAGTTCAAGAACGGCTCGGTCAAAAACATTATGTGAGATAATTTGACAGATACTTGTGGAAGGAGACAATACAATACAAATGTCAAAATTCTATCTTCAGAAGAAGATAAATCAATGTATTTGCTTTTAGAATATAAAATTCTAAGTGACAATTAAGGAAACATTGAGATAATGAGATTCTAACCCTCGGTAACATCCTCATCTCCATATAATACCCATGAAAGATTCTTATATTCATAAACCTGACAAGCAACTTTATTCCACATTCAGTTTGACACTTGGGGATAAGTACTATTAGCTAACAGCAAACTCACTTCAGCCGGTCTGGACAGGGCAGGTGTGCCAGACAACAGGATTCTGCGGTTGGCATTTTTAATAAGGGGCACAACTGTTTTGGCTGAAATTGTCTTCAAATTGCGTATGTAATGTGACTCATCAACAATGACCACCTGGAACCCCTGGTTAAGTAGAGCTTCCCTGACAATCCTGCTCGTTGATCTGCTCAGCAGTCCAAATGTTGTAATAGTAACAGTTGCAGAACCTATTCCACTAAAATGTAAGGAGACAAATGACAAATCATATAAAAGGTGTGTGTATGTGGGGGAGGGGGAGAGTGGGGGAGGGGGGGGAATTTTTATAACAGAATCATTATGTATTGTATACTCATCAATCATAAAAAATCACCAAACATTTTAAAGGTTATCACTAACTAGCAAACATTACCAGTTTCAATGAACTAAAATATAAATGGTGCAAACCATATTCTGGAATAGGAAGGAAGTAATTCAATAATTATTATATAATAAAGAACAGTTGAAATTTTGAAATCATTTGAAAATGTACTTACTACTTCAATAATGAAACTTTTTTTAAATATTTTACAGGTTAACTGGAATATTTGCAGTTTGTCTTCATCTAGTCCCCGATAACATAATGACTATGAAGTCATTTAATACAGTCTTGCTGACAATACATTTCACCAGGTAACAATACAACACAATAGTGCACTATCAAAGACAAAGTCACTTAATACAGTCCTACTGACAACACACACTTCACCAGGTATCAATACAACACAATAGTGCACTACCAAAGACAAAGTCGTTTAATACAATCCTGCTGACAATACACATTTCACCAGATATCAATACAACATAATAGTGCACTATCAAAGACAAAGTCACTTAATACAGTCCTGCTGACAATACACATTTCACCAGGTATCAATACAACACAATAGTGCACTATCAAAGGCAAAGTCACTTAATACAGTCCTGCTGACAATACACATTTCACCAGGTATCAATACAACAAAATAGTGCACTACCAAAGACAAAGTCATTTAATACAGTTCTGCTGACAACACACACTTCACCAGGTATCAATACAACACAATAGTGCACTATCAAAGACAAAGTCACTTAATACAGTCCTGCTGATAAAACACATTTCACCAGGTATCAATACAACACAATAGTGCACTATCAGAGACAAAGTCATTTAATACAATCCTACTGACAACACATTTCACCAGGTATCAACAAAACACAATAGTGCACTATCAGAGACAAAGTCACTTAATACAGTCCTGCTGACAACATATTTCACAAGGTATCAATACAACACAATAGTTCACTATCAAAGACAAAGTCACTTAATACAGTCCTGCTGACAACAGATTTCACCAGGTATCAAAACAACACAATAGTGCACTATTAAAGACAAAGTCATTGAATACAATCCTGCTGATAACACATTTCACCAAGTATCAATACAACACAATAATGCACTATCAAAGGCAAAGTCACTTAATGCAGTCCTGCTGACAACACATTTCATCAGGTATCAATACAACACAATAGTGCACTATCAGAGACAAAGTCACTTAATACAATCCTGCTGACAACACATTTCACCAGGTATCAATACAACACAATAGTGCACTATCAAAGACAAAGCCACTTAATACAGTCCTGCTGACAACACATTTCACCAGGAATCAATACAACACAATAGTGCACTATCAAAGACAAAGTCACTTAATACAGTCCTGCTGACAACATATTTCACCAGGTATCAATACAATACAATAATGCACTATTAAAGACAAAGTCATTGAATACAATCCTGCTGATAACACATTTCACCAAGTATCAATACAACACAATAATGCACTATCAAAGACAAAGTCACTTAATACAGTCCTGCTGACAACACATTTCACCAGGTATCAATACAACACAATAGTGCACTATCAAAGACAAAGTCACTTAATACAGTCCTGTTGACAACACATTCCATCAGGTATCAATTCAACACACTAGTGCACTATCAGAGACAAATTTATTTAATACAATCCTGCTGACAACATATTTCACCAGGTATCAATACAATACAATAATGCACTATTAAAGACAAAGTCATTGAATACAATCCTGCTGATAACACATTTCACCAAGTATCAATACAACACAATAATGCACTATCAAAGACAAAGTCACTTAATACAGTCCTGCTGACAACACATTTCACCAGGTATCAAAACAACACAATAGTGCACTATCAAAGACAAAGTCACTTAATACAGTCCTGCTGACAACACATTCCATCAGGTATCAATTCAACACACTAGTGCACTATCAGAGACAAAGTTATTTAATACAATCCTGCTGACACTACATTTCACCAGGTATCAATACAACACAATAGTGCACTTTCAGAGACAAAGTCACTTAATACAATCCTGCTGACAACACATTTCACCAGGAATCAATACAACACAATAGTGAACTATCAAAGACAAAGTCACTTAATACAGTCCTGCTGACAACACATTTCACCAGGAATCAATACAACACAATAGTGCACTATCAAAGACAAAGTCACTTAATACAGTCCTGCTGACACTACATTTCACCAGGTATCAATACAACACAATAGTGCACTATCAAAGACAAAGTCATTGAATACAATCCTGCTGACAACACACACATCACCAGGTATCAATACAACACAATAGTGCACTATCAAAACAAAGTCACTTAATACAGTCCTGCTGACAACACATTTCACCAGGTATCAATACAACACAATAGTGCACTATCAAAGACAAAGCCATTTAATACAATCCTGCTGACAACACACACATCACCAGGTATCAATACAGCACAATAGTGCACTATCAAAGACAAAGTCACTTAATACAATCCTGCTGACACTACATTTCACCAGGGATCAATACAACACAATAGTGCACTATCAAAGACAAAGTCACTTAATACAGTCCTGCTGACAACAATTTCACCAGGAATCAATACAACACAATAGTGCACTATCAAAGACAAAGTCACTTAATACAGTCCTGCTGAGACTACATTTCACCAGGTATCAATACAACACAATAGTGCACTATCAAAGACAAAGTAATTTAATACAATCCTGCTGACAACACATTTCACCAGGTATCAATACAACACAATAGTGCACTATCAAAGACAAAGCCATTGAATACAATCCTGCTGACAACACACACATCACCAGGTATCAATACAACACAATAGTGCACTATCAAAGACAAAGTCACTTAATACAGTCCTGCTGACAACACATTTCACCAGGTATCAATACAACACAATAGTGCACTATCAGAGACAAAGTCACTTAATACTGTCCTGCTGACAACATACTTCACCAAGTATCAATACAACACAATAGTGCACTATCAGAGACAAAGCCACTTAACACTGTCCTGCTGACAACACATTTCACCAGGTATCAATACAACACAATAGTGCACTATCAGAGACAAAGTAATTTAATACAATCCTGCTGACAACACATTTCACCAGGTATCAATACAACACAATAGTGCACTATCAGAGACAAAGTCATTTAATACAGTCCTGCTGACACTACATTTCACCAGGTATCAATACAACACAATAGTGCACTATCAAAGACAAAGTCACTTAATACAGTCCTGCTGACAACACATTTCACCAGGTATCAATACAACAAAATAGTGCACTATCAAAGACAAAGTCACTTAATACTATCCTGCTGACAACACACTTCACCAGGTATCAATACAAAACAATAGTGCACTATCAGAGACAATGTCACTTAATACTGTCATGTTGACAACACACTTCACCAGGTATCAATACAACACAATAGTGCACTATCAGAGACAAAGTCACTTAATACAGTCCTGCTGACAACACACACTTCACCAGGTATCAATACAACACAATAGTGCACTATCAGAGACAAAGTCACTTAATACAGTCCAGCTGACAATACATTTCACCAGGTATCAATACAACACAATAGTGCACTATCAAAGACAAAGTCACTTAATACAGTCCTGCTGACAACACATTTCACCAGGTATCAATACAATACAACAGTGCACTATCAAAGACAAAGTCACTTAATACAATCCTACTGACAACACATTTCACCAGGTATCAATACAGCACAACAGTGCACTATCAAAGACAAAGTCACTTAATACAGTCCTGCTGACAACACATTTCACCAGGTATCAATACAACACAATAGTGCACTATCAAAGACAAAGTCACTTAATACAGTCCTGCTGACAACACATTTCACCAGGAATCAATACAACACAATAGTGCACTATCAAAGACAAAGCCATTGAATACAATCCTGCTGACAACACATTTCACCAGGTATCAATACAACACAATAGTGCACTATCAAAGATAAAGTAATTGAATACAATCCTGCTGACAACACATTTCACCAGGTATCAATACAACACAATAGTACACTAACAAAGACAAAGCCATTGAATACAATCCTGCTGACAACACACACTTCACCAGGTATCAATACAACACAAGTGCACTATCAGAGACAAAGTCACTTAATACAGTCCTGCTGACAACACATTTCACCAGGTATCAATACAACACAATAGTGCACTACCAAAGACAAAGTCATTTAATACAATCCTGCTGACAACACATTTCACCAGGTATCAATACAACACAATAGTGTACTATCAAAGACAAAGTCACTTAATACAATCCTGCTGACAACACATTTCATCAGGTATCAATACAACACAATAGTGCACTATCAAAGACAAAGTCACTTAATACAGTCCTGCTGACAACACATTTCACCAGGTATCAATACAACACAATAGTGCACTATCAGAGACAAAGTCATTTAATACAGTCCTGCTGACACTACATTTCACCAGGTATCAATACAACACAATAGTGCACTATCAAAGACAAAGTCACTTAATACAGTCCTGCTGACAACACATCTCACCAGGTATCAATACAACAAAATAGTGCACTATCAAAGACAAAGTCACTTAATACTATCCTGCTGACAACACACTTCACCAGGTATCAATACAAAACAATAGTGCACTATCAGAGACAATGTCACTTAATACTGTCATGTTGACAACACACTTCACCAGGTATCAATACAACACAATAGTGCACTATCAAAGACAAAGTCACTTAATACAGTCCTGCTGACAACACATTTCACAAGGTATCAATACAACACAATAGTGCACTATCAGAGACAAAGTCACTTAATACAGTCCAGCTGACACTACATTTCACCAGGTATCAATACAACACAATAGTGCACTATCAAAGACAAAGTCACTTAATACAGTCCTGCTGACAACACATTTCACCAGGAATCAATACAACACAATAGTGCACTATCAAAGACAAAGTCACTTAATACAGTCCTGCTGACAACACATTTCACCAGGTATCAATACAATACAACAGTGCACTATCAAAGACAAAGTCACTTAATACAATCCTACTGACAACACATTTCACTAGGTATCAATACAACACAACAGTGCACTATCAAAGACAAAGTCACTTAATACAGTCCTGCTGACAACACATTTCACCAGGTATCAATACAACACAATAGTGCACTATCAAAGACATAGCCATTGAATACAATCCTGCTGACAACACCACCAAAGACACATTAAGGCAAAAATAAATGTAAGAATAAAAATAATCTGGACTTGTCAAAGAGTAAATAAGATGTTAAAGAGGACTTTACTTAAATGTGACAGGGTGATTTTATTTATTCTCACCAGTTTTACAGTAGATATTTTCGAAATAAAGAAAAATGCACTCTACCTTGCATCATTCCCAGATTGTACAAGATTGATCTCCCCTGGGTTGATTTCTGGCAACCATTTCTCAAATTCCTCAATCCAACAGTAGCGTAGAGAGGATGGTACAATAATCAACAACGGCCATTCGCTCCGGTAATAGTAGGCCACCGAGATTGCCTGTAATGTCTTCCCCAGACCCATCTGTGGAAATGAATATGCATGTGCTAATTGTGAGTTAATGATATTATGTTCATGATTCCGCTATAAAATTCATTTTCTTCATTTATAAATATTGGTTCAAAAGTGATTATAACATCATTGATTTTTAAAGAATAATAATTTGGATGAATCCCTGGACAGAACAATTAATATACAATAAGATCCCCAGCCAGTAAATTTGTTATAGCAAGGAAGAAGCCTCGAAAAACGTTCAAATAAGCTTTAAGGTTTCTTCGCAATTGAGTTAAAATAAATAAGTATAAACTTAAATATACATAATTTAAATTACAAAACATAATTTAAGAATTATTCTCCTACCTCATCTGCAATAAGACATCTGAAAAAGAGAGAAAACATTAATTTTTACTTTTTACATACTAATATTTAAACATATAAAGAACAATTATCATAACAATTAGGTACTGCCTTTTTGATATATTGTTTTTTTGTATTTTTATCTTATATATTCTTTTTTAATTCATTTGCAAATATATTTTGTTACATTTTAATCCAGAATGATAGGAATCATGCATCTCTCTGCTACAATGTTGATAAAATAGCATGTGAAGAATTGATAATTTGGCAAACTAATCATTTAGATTTCACAGGCAACTGATTTCTTATGTGCAAAATGACCTTGAATTAAAACCATTGCAGTTTAAGGTAAAATTTTGTTATTTTTTGGTTGCAGTACACAAATTTTGTAATCATAAATGCTTCATTAAATTTAAAAACAATTTGCTTGGAATTGTCTTGTTTTGTTTTGATTTGTTTTCCAGAGATGAATGGAACTTAGGTTAATTGAAAATGAAGACTTTACAGTTTTCAATTCAATTCAATAGTTCATGAGTATGTGAGTGTTTATAAAATCACAATCAGTTGCTTTTCCTTCTCTACATAAATCCTTGATTCAACTTAATGCCGTCACATTGGAGAGAGCTTTTACTTATTTTTTGTATGGCCATTATAAATTAATTGCTAGATTATCATCCAAATTTTTCTTAAAAAGGGGGAGGCGGGGTGAGGATTTTACTTTTGTTTCTATTTATTATTTTCTTTTAGTATTGTTTTTCTTTTATGAAAATAAAAAGGGTCGGGGCATGAAAATTAGGGGGCGGGTGGGGATGATAATCTAGAAATTAAGTGAAGTAAACTTTTTAAACTTGATGGTGATTAGTTTAAAAAATCAATAATATTACTGAAAAAATAAAGCAGATTTAAAAAAATCACAAAAAAAAAATAATAGAGATGTCGAAGAACAATGTTAATTTGACTATTCTAGCCTTGTTGATCACAGAACAGTAAATTATAATGTACCATCAGAAAAACAGATATATCTGTATGAATAAAACCATCTTTCATATAAGCAAAATAGTAGATGCATGTATGTGCAAGCAGGACTATTCAGGCAGAATATACACTATGTCTATGGCTAGCCAATACTTAAGCTGAAATGTATTTAATTTAATTTTAAAATCTGGGTGTGGATGTGGGGGTGTATGTGCCAAAGTTCAATAAACAGGACTGTTTAGTTTAATAAAATAAAAAATAAAGTTAGAGGGAGAGGGTGTCTTGGGGTTAGTAACAAAGTTGAAAAGGGACAGTGTATCTACTTCAATACAGAAAAAAAGAAAACAATTGGAGGGGGTTGGGGTCTTGGGGTTGGTAACAAAGGGGCAGAATAGTATTAAATTTAAAACAAAAAATAAAAAAAATGTGGGGAGGGTGGGGGGATGTCCTTAGGGTCAGTAACAAAGTTGAAATTGAGTAGAGTATTTGATTTAATGCAAAATAAATTTAAACAAAAAAGAAAAAAAAATATGGGCAGCAGGGTGGGTCTTGGTTGGGCTTGGCAGGAAAGTCCATTAAATAGGTCAAGGTCAGTGATGTTAACTTTTATTTAGTTGATGGTGATCAGCATACAGAATTAATAGTATTACTGAAAAATAAAACTGATTAAAAAAAGAATTAAAAAAAAAAGGAATGTCACTGTTAAGTGCCGCATGCCCCCCAAATGGTCTGTGAAAAATAACAATATATGATATAATAGGTAGCAATGTATCCATGAATATCAAGAGTAATGGACTGATGTTTCAGACCAGACATGCAATTTAATGTTGTTGTTTTTTTACATTAAAGCATGACCTTGACCTTTGTGTAACCTTGACCTTCACATCTGATGTAATGGTCTAGGTTATTCAACAGTTAAATGCAGGTGAAACATTATCATGACATGTTGATCACTTGTGTCAATCTATTTTAAAATCCCTAAATGTAAGTTACAGATCAAATGTTGATCAATTGTTGATCAATTGATAAATTGAGCCAAGTGTTTTTGAAATCCATCCATGTATGATAAAGTTAAAGGACAGACTTGAAATCACAAACAGATTCAAAGTGTTGTCATACATACTCAAAGTGTGACCTTGACCTTTGGATACAAGTCTAGGTCTTACTTATGACATGTTGTCATGTCATCTTGATAAATTGAGCCAAGTTAAAGACAAAGTCACAGACGGTGAGACCAGACACCCAATATCAAACAAATTGAAAGTGTGACCTTGACCTTTGAGGAAAGGTTCTGGGTCTTACATGCGACACTTAATAATGTCATGTTGATCAACTGACCCAAGTGTTTTTAAAATTTATCCATAGATGACAAAGTTACAGACCAGACAAGAAATCTCACACAGACTGAAAGTGTTGTCAAACAAACTCAAAGTGTGACCTTGACCTTTGAGATATGCATGTGAGTCTTACACGCGACACTTTGTAATGTCATGCTGATGAATTGAGCCAAGTATTTTCGAAATTTATCCATAGGTGACAAAGTTTCAGACTGGACACGAAATCTCAATCAGACTGAAAGTGTCATCAAACAAAGTTAATTTGTGACCTTGACCTTTGAAGTGGGATTCTGAGTGTAACACGCAACACATCGTCATGTTATGTTGATAATTTGTAGCTAGTATTAATAAAATCCATCTATGCATGACAAAGTTACAGGCCAGACACGAAATCTCAAACAGACTGAAAGTGTTGTCAAACAAACTCAAAGTGTGCCCTTAACCTTTGAGGTATGGGTCTTACTAGCGACACGTCGTCATGTTATGTTGATCATTTGTAGCAAGTATTTATAAAATCCATCTATGCATGAAAAAGTTACAGGTCGGACACGAAATCTCACACAGACTCGGTGTTGTCAAACAAACTCAAATTGTGACCTTGACCTTTAGACTCATGACAAGTCGTTATGTTATGTTGATCATTTTTAGCAAGTATCATTAAAATTCATCTATGCATGACAAAGTTACAAGCCAGACACAAAATCTCACACAAACTCAAAGTGTTGTGAAACAAACTAAAATTGTGACCTTGACTTTTGAGGTACGGGTGTGGGTCTTACTCGCGACACGTCGTCATGTTATGTTGATAATTTGTAGCAAATATCATCAAAATTCATCTATGCATGACAAAGTTACAGGCCGGAAACGAAATACCGGATGGACGGACAGACTGACAGACGTTGTGATTACTATATGGCACCATAAAATTTTTTAGGGGGGCATAAAAATTCAAACACGAGCTAAACAAAAAACTTTAACCTAAGGTTTTAAAGCCCAAAGTATGGAAATTTATGTAAGTTAGCTATAAACATTGTTTCTACAACATAATATAAATGTGTTTATGAAGTTTAGTCACCAAAACATGAGTAGTTTGTTCAGAAACAGAGAAAATGCTGAGCTAAACATAAAACTTTAACCAAACCCGAGCTAAACAAAAAACTTTAACCAAAGGTTTTAGAGCCCAAGTATGTAAATTTAGGTAAATTAGCTAGTTTGTTCAGAAACAGAGAAAGAGCTGAGCTAAACATAAAATTTTAACCAGCGGACGACGACAACAACGACGACGCCAGGATCATGACAATAGCTCTTCGTATTTTTCAAGAAGACGAGATAAATTTTTTTTAAAAGGCTCCTTAGAGACATGCAATATATTGGACTAGGCGTATCAACATAATTTCTATATTTCATTTTAAAAATAAATACAACATATTTTTGATTGGTTCTGTATCCCCAACATTGCATCTGCCTCTGCATGGTACAGAAAAGCCTCAATGTCAATCTGTCAATTGTGAGAATGTTATGGTGTTACCTGTTTTTGATCACTTAAGAATCAGTTAAATATTTCAATGCAAAACGGATTCTAACACTAAATTCAGGTCTGTATCATAAAATGATTTCTTACTTGTACTGGAAGCATTGTTATATTTATCATTGCATTCAATGACCAAATGGATACTGTTTGTTTGTAAATACTCACTTTTGTGCAGGAAGTTGAAATATGCGTGCGCGACATTCATAATTCTCAGAAGTGATTAAAGGTACTAGGTCAAGAAAAGATAATGAAAGTATAGACAGTACATAACAATAGGTTGGAATAAGAATAAACAGATAAAGTGTGTTCAGCTACGTTTTTGCCTCTCCAAAGTACTCTCCGGTTACGGCGGCTGGTGCTGGCACAGCAATGGGAATCACTAGAAACTACTTGTTGCTGGACCCCTACAGACTAGAATGAGAGTGCTGTCAGCCCCTGGTTGAAGGATACCAAGTCAGGAACTTCTGCAACGACCCTTCTGCAATGTGTGATAACTTTGTAAAGTGCCCAACTATACTATTACGACATTGGTACTTTTACGCTAGTCTACCTTCCATTTTTGTTGACTGCATATTTCACACCTTCTTTCTGGAACTCCATCAACCTTTCCACCAGTTTAAGTGGAAGTTGACATAGGATTTCATCTTTCGTCTTCGTAATTTTCATTTCGCCCGCTAATCATGTTCCTCCTTTTAAGAGAGTTATATTAATAAACCAAAAACTGCAGGAAAGAAGCGAAACGAACCGAATAGTTTTGAGCGCAATCTTCCCATCCACCGATCCACCGATCCACCGATCCACACTCCCATTTCGGGTATATTATGCATGGTAGAAGTGATTCCCATAGAACTATTGCATTTGAAAAAAAAAAAGAATTTATAAAAAGATTACTTCACCTGTGTAATTTTGTCTGAAGGAGCAAGGATGCACGTGTCTAATGGAAAGGACCTAATTCCTTGTTGGTGGTAAAGTACGTTTCACTATTAGTCTGTAGAACGAACCCAGCTCTTCCAAGATATCAGGATCTGGGGTAGACTATTTCTATATATATGGTGGCGTTAAAGTTGAGCGGACATCATGCAGTACTTATGAGACATCTTTTATTGATGTATACCTATATTTATATAATTATTTGAGGTCCAACATAAAAAACGTTAGAATATTAATGAAACCCTCCCAGCGGTTTTGGAGATCTGGGGAACATGGCTGATTATTTTAGCGGTCTGGGGAACATTGGTCATTACTTTCAGGGCTTCAGGGAGCAAAGTCCTAATTTTAAGAGATCTGGGGGGAAAACTTTTGGGTAACTATGACAAATACTTTTGTGGATCTGGGGAACAATGTTCATTACTTTAAAAGATCAGGGAACAGCCCTTCCTACTCATTAATGGAACAACTGTGCAGGCAAATTACCTGACGTTGTAGGGGTTCGTATCATTTTCCGTTGCAAAAGCCAGAAATATATGTAATTGAATCATTGTAATTAGGTCACTGGTACAGCTTTGCAGAATACGTGGTTAAATTATTTAGGGTACCTTTAATGTGTCTGAATTTTGAGTTGCGATGGTCTAGCGGTTAGCATATTTAGCATACTTGTTCCAAATTCCTGAGCTCCAATTTTTCAAACGCACTCACACTGTGTCCTTTTTATACGGACAAGGTGCTTTGAAATACTGTTATTCTTGGGTAGCAATGTTAAGGCGTTTCCCCCGTGCACAGTCGGGAAACGGTATAACCAGTGCACATGGGTTAAGCTCATTATGCTAATGAATTCAAACAAGTCGTTATGCAAGAAATCACATTCCAAGAAATGAGATATATTGTCGTTGTTATAACACTACTGAGGTAGAAGATATATACCATTTTATTTGCATCTGTCCTTGCTACAGTGATTTTAGAAAGACGTATATAAATAAACATGTTTTTTAAAGACCGTCTACGTACAAGCTTATGGAATTGCTTAAAAAAAATGATAAAAGTATTTTAGTCAGTTTTGCTCAGTATATTAAGAAATCGTTGAAATTAAGAAACAGCATTTTAAACGTTTAATAGTTTATGTAAATATATTGAATATATTTTATATATTTTTGGAAACATTCACTTAATCAATGAAAGAAAATCATTTAAATATTTAATAAATTTGTTCATCCTCTTATTTTTATGAATTTATGACTTAAAAATGTTTCATGCATTATTTCGATATTGATAATAATAAATAAAAGTAAAATTGAAGTTCAAAGACAGCTAGATTTTTACCATGGATTTCGATTCGATATGCGCAATACTAGTTAATGATTTATAATGAATTTAAATATCAAACGTTTTACTAAAATCTATGAAAAGACAATAAAAGACAATAAAACCGGCTTCCTTTCTTTGAAATATAATTCTGCATAAGTGCTTTAAGTTTGAAGGAGACGATGTTATCAATTGAAGAATAACCATTTCTGAAGCCAGCTTGCATCTCATCAAACACATGTGCACGTTCATCCAAACTATAAATGCTTTGAGTAGCAATATTAAAAGATAGTAACTTAATGCACGTGTGCTTACATTTATAGAGAAATTCCTCTATAATTGTTTTGGCCATCTTTTAATCCGAATTTATATATTGGACATAGAATACGTTCTGCTCTTTCATCTGGATACACTCCGCTATCTGTGATCTTAATGCATATTGTATTTAAATATTTGACAATTTTAGTTTTAGTAATTTTTGAAGTATTACCTCTGATTCCACAAGGAACTCTTACTGAATTTCATTCTACAGATTCATGAAATACTATCTGCGACGATCCGTTATAGGTCATTGAGCACATCTGCATTGTAATCAACATTTATAAAATCGGTCGCCATATTGCAAAACGGGTTCAATGTTGTTGGGTTTTTTTTCCAGTGTATAAAATCAACTGAAATATTCCACTCACTCTTCTTTCGATATACCATCAATTTGCCATATGATTTGATTGTTTAATTATCCAAAAACATGAAGGTTCTGTACTTGAATCTTTTAAATCCTGTCGTTTATTTGTTTCATATTGTTTCTTTCTAATTTACCTAGGTTTTATTAATGTATTTCATTAATTTTTTTACAAGGAAACTTTCTAATTGTGTTTTCGGAATTTTTTTTTGCTGTACTGAGTATTTTCTGTACGTTGGATTGATGTAACTGTTATTTACATAATGTTTATTTTAACTTCACGTTATATGCACGTGCCTGTAAGCATATTGAATGCTTTATTTATACCAGTGTTTACCTAATGCATTACATAACCATGTAATGTTAGTACATGTAAAAGTTCTCGGAATTCTTTTCATAAAAGTTTGACGAGGCCCATCTTGCCATACACACAATTCTCATAGCGCTCTGAGCATACTGGCTAACTTTGAGGTGTTCATCTTGCCATACACACAATTCTCATAGCGCTCTGAGCATACTGGCTAACTTTGAGGTGTTCATCTTCCTCTGAAACAATTGACCACGCAATCAGCGTGTCGCTGCAACGGGCAACGATCCCAAGTAGGAGAGATAAGATCGTTTATATATAAAGTCCAAATGAAAAGGAAAACATCAGGAACAAACGCCATAAATGTCTTAAAAATAAAATAATTATTATAATGGATAAAAAGCATCACACTTGACACATTTAATAGGTTACGTCACAGATAATGTTGCCATCTATTTTAGTATTTTTTTATATATAATGTTAAAATAGATATCCTTTTGGTAATACGGGGTCAGTGAGTAGGCCTTTATACATGTATGTAGGCCTATATACATGTATAGGCTTGATATATTGGAACAAATGGTTTAGCCAATTTTAGAAGTTTGAAAAATCCTTATCAATTCCCTTTCAAAGAGACAGTCTTTGAATTTCAAAATGATTCATTTTTCACAGCCGACGACTCAGTGTACTCTATTTGTTGAAATCAGCATATGTTGTACGAATCTTGCTTTTTAATTGGCTGTGTGCATGTATGAGTTAGTGGAAAATGCAATCTGTGACTTAATTACATTATTCATACATATACTATGTATATGTCTCTGACGCAACCAAGCTGGCGACCCGACTAGTCAGGTTGGTCATTATTTCAAAGCAGGTGTTCTGAAAACATCTGTTATCTCCGCAGCGTAAACTAAACATTTATTCTACAACACCTTGCGTAAAAGAAGTTCCGTACTCAAGACATAATATGATAAATGCATATTTCAGAGAAGTTTGGCAGACTGTTTTGACACACTACGCGAATATAAACAGTTACAATCATCTTCGAATAAGAAGGGTTGAGTGATTTATTTTTGGCAGGACTAATTAAGTTTTCAATTAAAGATTTTTTATGGCTGACTTAAAATTTGGTATGAGCGCATGTAGTAGGGTATTGGTGTCATATAAATAAAGTCATAGTTGCGATAGGTCAGCCGGTTAATGCAGTTTGTTTAAAATTGAATGTGAAAAATATTCTTACACCTCTACTGCGGTATAGTCTGCAAACCACGTTCGAAGTCTTCTTGGGAAGATTTAGTACTAAGCATAAAAAAAGGATAAATGGTCTAGCCCAAGGATACCACGCATGGTGCAGATCCATGACACTCCGGTGTTGGGCTCGATACCCTATCCCTGAACGTGCGCTCCTTCCACACAATCCATTCATATCATGTAATGAAGGTTTGGCTCGAAACATGTAAAGGCACACTTTTCAAATATCTTAGCCACAGAATCCTTAAGCAAATCAGAGCCGTAGACAAGTTTGATTTTACAGGAGGCACCATCGTATAATTACACTATTATATTGGATACACATTGGTGTCTTTTTAGACCCATCATAACTGTACATAAAAAATTATCAACTCTTAGTAATACACTATAAGACAAGTATTTGCTGGGTTTTATGATACATTCATACTGAATTATTATATGTGAAGTCATTTTTTTGCAAGAGTAATTAATATTTCGGGTGGAACTTTATTCTTTTTACAAAAAACACTAATAAACATGTGAGCCTCCGAAAATTCTACAGGAGGCAAGTGCCTCCGGTTGCCTCAGTGTGGATACGGCCCTGCAAATATATAAACCTACTCAACATCAGTAGACTCGTATGCTTATTACTAGATGCGATGTATCAGCCATCATAGAGGAGGGCGGTATAACTTATGGCACGCCGGTTTTGGAACCATTTTTACATTTGATATCAAATTGTTCCCCAAATTTAGCAGACTTCTAGAACTTTCATAAAACAATGTTTAGTAGTTGTTTTTTTTTTTTCATTAAGGTAATTGTCAGCAAATGAACTTTTGAACGTGTGTAAGATACCTAATTGTTCGGCGTGCAGAGTAAATGATCCCAGAAGGGCGAGGCACACATCATTTTAACCGTAATTATACGTGCTGAGTTAAAGTCACCTTCTGTCTTTTCGATTATGATACGGCGGCAGACGTCACGAGCGAAAATCTGGCATCTGGTGAGCTGCGGTCATTTTCGTCTGCTGATATTACTAAAAGTGCCAAAATGCCTAATTGTATTTTTGATGTCTAATTCTATTTTTGTGGTTTGAAGGAATTTATAATATATATATATAGTTATATACAAACACACTATGCCGGTGTTTTAAACATACTTTCTGAAATAATAAATTCATATCAAATTCTAGATTCAAGATAGATAATGTAGGTTGTGTGCATAGTTTTCTCTCAGTTAATTTATTAAGATATTTTAGTCTATCCCAGAGACTGATATCTCCCGAATCAGGCCTATTAACCACCAATGAATGCCTGTCCCACAATTCATAGCAATTGAACGCTTACTAAACTGTGACGTCATTCAAACTTTCAGTTAAAGCAACATACCAATAAAAGTCCTCAAATGTGGCTTTCCCAACATTGCTATTTAACGGACCCAATCGGGAGGTCTGTGTCCGTTATACAGACTAAGATTTTCTATCTTCAGAAAGACACTCAGAGAGCTGAAACGCTTGATATGCACTTCAAATATACATCCTACCCTCACAACAATGCAAATGACACATGTCTTCTGATCCTACAAAAAGGGCACAACAAACGATATAGCATTCTCTTTGCATATTGATTCTTCACAGGTGTTTGACTACAGTCTCGTTTTAAAACCTGATTTTATCGACACTCGCGCCATGCACAGTGACCGACACAAAATATTCGTATTATAATTGTTGACTGGCGTCATATACAAACATTTTTTTAATGAAGTTTTATGTCATTTCGAGACATGATAACTTTTATATGGCATATCCAGTTTTATTGGCTGAGGAAGACATCAGAATGATTCTGAGTAGAACAACCATCTTTCTGCAAGTAACTGGCAAACTTTGTCATATAAAGTTTTTTGACCGAGTGTTGTTCGAATCTTAGACCTAAATGACAGCAACTGCAATCTGAAACGGCAAAATTTTTAAATGACAACATGTAAAGCGACACACAGTAATGTGGAATTTTACATGGTACAGTCTGTCACATACTGCAGTTTAGTCTGCACATATACTACGCTAAAGTCTGCACATACACTGCGGTATAGTCTGCACATATACTGCGGTACAGTTTTCACAAATACTGCGGTATAGTCTGTACATACACTGCGGTATAGTCTGCACATATACTGCGGTACAATCTTCACAAATACTGCAGTATAGTCTGTACATACACTGCGGTATAGTCGGCATATAGACTGATGTATAGTCTGTACATACACTGCGGTATAGTCTGCACTATACTACGGTATAGTCTGCACATATATTGCGGTATAGTCTGTACATACACTGCGGTATAGTCTGCACATATACTACGGTATAGTCTGCACATTCACTGCGGTATAGCCTGCACATATACTGCGGTATAGTCTGTACATATACTACGGTATAATCTTCACATATACTACGGTATAGTCTGTACATACACTGCGGTATAGCCTGCACACATACTGTATTATAGTCTGCACTATACTGCGGTATAGTTTTCACATACATACATACACTGCAGTATAGTCTGCACATATACTACGGTATAGCCTGCACACATACTGTATTATAGTCTGCACTATACTGCGGTATAGGCTGTACATACACTGCGGTATAGTCTGCACTATACTACGGTATAGTCTGCACATATACTGCGGTATAGTCTGTCACATATATTGCGGTAAAGTTTGCACTATAATGCGGTATAGTCTGCATATACACTGCGGTATAGTATTCACACACACTGCGGTATAGTCTGCACATATACTGCGGTATAGTCTGTCACATATACTGAGGTAAAGTTTGCACATATACTGCGGTATAGTCTGTACATATACTGCGGTATAGTCTTCACATACACTGCAGTATAGTCTGCACATATACTGCGGTATAGTCTGTCACATATACTGCGGTTTAGTCTGCACATATACTGCGATATAGTCTGTACATACACTACGGTATGGTCTGCACATATACTGTATTACAGTCTGCACTATACTACGGTAAAGTCTGCATATATAATGCGGTATAGTCTGTCACATATACTGCGGTATAGTCTGCCACATGCAATGCGATATAGTCTGTACATACACTGCGGTATAGTCAGCACACATACTGCGGTATAGTCTGTACATATACTGCGGTACAGTCTGTCACATACTCTGTGGTATAGTCTGCACATACCCTGCGATCTAGTTTTCACATACAATGCGGTATAGTCTGCACATATACTACGGTATAATCTGCACATATACTCTGGTATAGTCTGTGACAAATACTGCGGTATAGTCAGCACATACACTGCGGTATTGTCTGTACATACAAATACACTGCGGTATAGTCTGTACATACCCTGCGGTATAGTCAGCACACATACTGCGGTTTAGTCTGCACATATACTGCGTTATAGTCTGCACATACACTGCGGTATAGTTTATCACATACTGCGGTATAGTCTGCACATATACTGCGGTATAGTCTGTACATATACTGCGGTATAGTCTGTACATGTACTACTGTATAGTCTGCACTATACTGCGGTATAGCCTGTACATGTACTGCGGTATAGTATGTACAGGTACTACTGTATAGTCTGCACATACACTGCGATATAATTTGTCACATACTGCGGTATAGTCTGCATATATACTTCGGTATAGTCTGTACATGTACTAATGTATAGTCTGCACTATACTACGGTACAGTCTGTACATATACTGCGGTATAGTCTGTACATGTACTACTGTACAGTCTGCACTATACTACGGTACAGTCTGTACATATACTGCGGTATAGTCTGTACATGTACTACTGTATAGTCGGCACTATACTTATGTACAGTCTGTACATATACTACGGTATAGTCTGTACATTTACTACTGTATAGTCTGCACTATACTACGGTATAGTCTGCACTATACTACGGTATGTCTGTACATATACTGCGGTATAGTCTGTATATATACTACTGTATAGTCTGCACATACACTGTGGAATAGTTTATTACATACTGCAGTATAGTCTGTACATGTACTACTGTAAAGTCTGCACATACACTGCAACACTGCAGTATAGTTTGTCACATACTGCGGTATAGTCTGTACATATGCTACGGTATAGTCTGCACATATACTGCGGTATAGTCTGTACATGTACTATGTATAGTCTGCACTATACTACTGTACAGTCTGTACATATACTGCGGTATAGTCTGTACATGTACTATGTATAGTCTGCACATACACTGCAGTATAGTTTGTCACATACTGCGGTATAGTCTGTACATATACTACTGTATAGTCTGCACATACACTGCGGTATAGTTTATCACATACTGCGGTATAGTCTGTACATGTACTGCGGTATAGTCTGTACATGTACTACTGTATAGTCTGCACATACACTGCGGTATAGTTTGTCACATACTGCGGTATAGTCCGCACATATACTGCGGTATAGTCTGTACCTGTACTACTGTATAGTCGCACATACACTGCAGTATAGTTTGTCACATACTGTGGTATAGTCTATGCATATACTGCGGTATAGTCTGTAAATGTACTACTGTATAGTCTGCACTATATTACGGTACAGTCTGTACATATACTGCAGTATAGTCTGTACATGTACTACTGTATAGTTTGCTCATACACTGCGGTATAGTTTGTCACATACTGCGGTATAGTCTGCACTTACACTTTGGTATAGTTTATCACATACTGCGGTATAGTATGTACATATACTGCGGTATAGTCTGTACATATACTACTGTATCGTCTGAACATACACTGTGGTATAGTTTATCACATAATGCGGTACAGTCTGTACATATACTGCGGTATAGTCTGTACATGTACTACTGTATAGTCTGCACATACACTGTGGTATAGTTTGTCACATACTGCGGTATAGTCTGTACATATACTGCGGTATAGTCTGTACCTGTACTACTGTATAGTCTGCACATACACTGCGGTATATTTTGTCACATACTGCGATATAGTCAATACATATACTGCAGTATAGTCTGTAAATGTACTACTGTATAGTCTGCACATACACTGCGGTAAAGTTTGTCACATACTGCGGTATAGTCTGTACATATGTTGCGGTATAGCCTGCACATATACTACGGTATAGTCTGCACATATACTACTGTATAGTCTGCAATATACTACGGTACAGACTGTACATATACTGCGGTATAGTCTGTACATGTACTACTGTATAGTCTGCACATACACTGCGGTAAAGTTTGTCACATACTACGGTATAGTCTGCACATACACTGTGGTATAGATTATCACATACTGCGGTATAGTCTGTACATATACTGCGGTATAGTCTGTACATATACTACTGTATAGTCTGTACATGTACTACTGTATAGTCTGCACATACACTGCGGTATAGTTTGTCACATACTACGGTATAGTTTGCACATACACTGTGGTATAGTTTATCACATACTGCGGTATAGTCTGTACATATACTGCGGTAAAGTCTATATGTACTACTGTATAGTCTGCACATACACTGCGGTATAGTTTATCAAATACTGCGGTATAGTCTGTACATGTACTGCGGTATAGTCTGTACATGTACTACTGTATAGTCTGCACATACACTGCGGTATAGACTGTACCTGTACTACTGTATAGTCTGCACATACACTGTGGTATAGTTTATCACATACTGCGGTATAGTCTGTACATATACTGCGGTATAGTCTGTACATGTACTACTGTATAGTCTGCACATACACTGCGGTATAGTTTGTTACATACTGCGGTATAGTCTGCACATATACTGTAGTATAGTGTATCACAAACTGCGGTATAGTCTGTACATGTACTGCGGTATAGTCTGTACATGTACTACTGTATAGTCTGCACATACACTGCGGTATAGTTTGTCACATACTGCGGTATAGTCTGCACATATACTGCGGTATAGTCTGTACCTGTACTACTGTATAGTCTGCACATACACTGCGGTATAATTTGTCACATACTGAGGTATAGTCTATACATATACTGCGGTATAGTCTGTAAATGTACTACTGTATAGACTGTACTATATTACGGTACAGTCTGTACATATACTGCAGTATAGTCTGTACATGTACTACTGTATAGTCTGCACATACACTGCGGTATAGTTTGTCAAATACTGCGGTATGGTCTGCACATACACTGTGGTATAGTTTATCACATACTGCGGTATAGTCTGTACATATACTGCGGTATAGTCTGTACATATACTACTGTATAGTCTGCATATACACTGTGGTATAGTTTATCACATACTGCGGTACAGTTTGTACATATACTGCGGTATAGTCTGTACATGTACTACTGTATAGTCTGCACTATACACTGTGGTATAGTTTGTCACATACTGCGGTATAGTCTGCACATATACCGCGGTATAGTCTGTACCTGTACTACTGTATAGTCTGCACATACACTGCGGTATAGTTTGTCACATACTGCGGTATAGTCTGTACATATACTACGGTATAGTCTGTACATGTACTACTGGTCAGTCTGCACATACACTGCGGTATAGTTTGTCACATACTGCGATATAGTCTGCACATACACTACGCTATAGTCTGCACATAAAATGCGGTATAGTCTGCACATATAATGCGGTATAGTCTGCACATAAACTGCGGTATGGTCTGTACATACACTGCGGTATAGTCTGCACTATACTACAGTATAGTCTGCACATATACTGCGGTATAGTCTGCACATACACTGCGGTATAGTCTGCACATACACTGCGGTATAGTCTGCACATACACTGCGGTATAGTCTGCACATATACTGCATAAGGACATGTGGGTTTGCCCCACATAGCCTTGACGACGGATCGAACCCATGATCCACCTGAGGCAGCAGGTAATACCCCAGTATAAAATGGTTTAACCATGGTGAAGTATATTTTTGCACGCAATTATTTCGAAAACATAATGAAAAAGAAAAAGAAAAAGTATTAATAGTGAACCAACATGACGAGGACTTGGTGCCCCCGATCATAGGTTTGGTGCTCTACCACTTGACCACGCGCTCCGCAAAATTAAATAAAAACAAATATTATGACCTAGTTTTACACGTACTTTCGTCGTATCGTTGATTATCAGACCGTACCCTAAAGCACGCACGATTTACACGAGATTAAAATACTTCTGCCAAACGAAGTTCAATGTCGTTGACATAGAACAACTTTCACACGATATTAAAAGTTTGATTGCCGCTTTCATTGCTTTATCTTTTAAGAAGTTATTAAGAAACGTTCCTGTTTCTATTAATTACCACAACTCAAAGCGAATTTATTCTGCATGTGTTTTTTTCCCCTTATAAACATCGAAACTTTAGTATCCACATTCTATTTTAGAATGTTATCTTTTACCGGAAATGACATTTAGCCATGTCAAGGGCTTTGCCAAGAGAAATATTGGGATTCCGTTGGAATTTCTGACTTAGTTATATATTCGATAATATCATACCTCACTTACCTAAAAGATGTGTGATTCCAGGTAAAAATAGGACAACTCTCTGTAGAGGGTAGGAATCCCCCAAATAGGAGTCATGTCCATTTTTTAGTTTATTGTCACGTTAATTACCAATGGCGGATCTACTTTTAAAAATCCCGGCGTACGCCCTCCACCACTGAACTCACATATTTTATTAAAATCCACTATATTTCTACTGAAAACATGTGTGCCCGTTCAGATATTGTGTTAAGCCACTTAAGTACGCCACCTCTAAACCAAAGTTCTGGATCCGCTCCTGATTACTATAGTTAAATTATAAATCCCTGCGTGGTTTTGGTGTGCTAATGAGTGATGGTAATAATTGGAACACTAACGGTAGCTAATGCATGTCGTAAAAGGCGACAAAAGTAGTTTTGAATATGATTTGCAGAAACACTGCAGTTATGCAGGTATCAAAGTACAGTGCATTTAATCGACATAGCAAACGAACTGACTAATCAAAAGGCAATTTACATTCGAGTTCAAGTACGCAAGTGATGCGTGGCGGTTTCTCAATTCAAGCGGTGTTTTTTAAGTTTGTGGTCCAGTGGTAGAACACCGAACCCATGATTGGATGGTTGTGGGTTCGATCCTCCACCACGGTTATGTGTGGTGTCCTTGAGCAAGATACCTTTTCCTGCATATGCTTAGTAGTGGTTCTACCCAGGAAGACTTCTACTTGATTTGTTATACGTACTTGTTTCACAATATGGAAGTAAAATAAATAAGTTTAAACTAGCGATGGATTTTCTCTCCTCTCCCCCTCCCCCAAACACAACGCAATCTCCTGAATCGATGAAAAAAACATTTAACATGTATGATTTATATGCATTTTTTTTTGTTATCAATATATAATAAAGTTTATACAAGTGGCATTTTCCTTGATCGTCTATTATATCGTACTTTTTTTTTTTAATTTTAGCCACACTTTTTATGATTGGTAATCTTTCTAATCTGCGGTCGATTTTACTAGTGTTTTTTCTCTCTCACTCATTCACCTTAATAGGAACCCCGTTAAGACTATAGTAAAGCCGTAAGTGCACTTAAAGTTTTGTAAGTGTGTAAAGTAACGAGCAGGATTTTCGGGGCCGGTCACTCAGTTCACACTATTTTCTTGTCAATATGGGAGTGTTTATCACCGTACAGCATTTGTATATGTCACGTATGTATTTTCTCGTGCATGTACACATATGTCACATCTGTGTGTATTATCTAATATGACCCTTGCGTGCAAATGCCACGTATTAACTTTAGTAAGACAGTAACACATAGTTTTACTTACTCTCAATAACAAAATCAGTCTAATGGATAGTGTTGGCCGCTCACGCCAGAGGTTGCGTGTTCGATCCCTAGCTCGACCCGATGCCTCTCATAAAGCAACACTCAGTACTGGTTCTACCCAGAAAGCGGACTCGAGAGCTGTTCAGATAAGCTCTGGGCTTTCATCGCAACTGAGCTTAAATAAATTAGTATAAACTAACAAAATCAGAAAACCTAAACATCACAATTTGTCGATACCATTTCGCTCAATTTCATCCTCGACACGTGATCACTTTTTTACACTTAGTTACATACAAGTCATAGAAAACTTATTTAAAATGAATTGAATTGAACTTAATTGCACCATAAAATATAAAACAACAACAACAAATAGACACCACAAATACAGAAGAAGTAACTCATTAAAACATTAATTGAAAAACAAAATAATCTTAAATTATTGTTTTGCACTGCAAAAATATATGCGCAGCAGACGATAAAACTATAGATAATCAAAAGACACTTCCCTCGTGCATTTAGCAGCATTTCCCATACTTTTGTACGTCATTTTATTATTCAATTCTGCTGCCTCATTGTTTGGACGAGTTTGCGTTTTATCTTACCGGCCATTATTGTCCATACAAATGCGAGTCGTCACTAATCCTGACGAAACATTCGTAGTCACAGACTGGTAATTATTTCTGCGTTCTGTCAATATATCATCAACAGATAGGTGTATAACCTCTAAACTAGTCGTGAACCATTCGCTGAACGACAAAGAAATTGAACAAAAAAATCATGCACACAAAGCAAACTATTTCTGTTATGTGGAGGTATCATTTTATATATTATGGATACCACTTTCAGTGAAGACATACGACACAGTTGCGGTTTGGACTTTTATGTGCTTTTGGACTGTATGCGCTTTTCATTTAAAAAGTATTTCGGGCTTTTTCAACATACCGTATGTGATGAATATATTATATGGACTTCCGCCGGCCAAGGTCTCGTCTCAATATCATTTACCCGTCACCGCTAAGGTCATGTGTTAGAACCCATCTCGGTCCGGAAACCAAGACAATAATACTGGTTGCCCTATATAATTTGTAAGCACAGTGTACTGAAAATGGCGGTATATCTTAATAAAATAATGCTGCACGTGAAAAGTTTAAACTTTAATTAGTTTCATCGGCAGAGGAAAGCTTCAGAATAACACTGATTATGATCTTGTAGGAAGGAAACATACGATTACAGTCACTACAAACACCGGCACCACCACAAACAACAGTCACCACAAACACCATCACCACCACCAACAACAGTCAGAACAAACACAGGAACCACCACCAACAACAGTCATCACAAACACTATCACAACCAACAGTAGTCACCACAAACACCGACACCACCAACAACAGCAGTCACCACAAACGACGGCACTCCACCAACAACAGTCACAACAAACACCGGCACCACCAACAACAGCAGTCACAACAAACACCGGCACCACCACCAACAACAGTCACCACAAGCACCGGCAACACCACCAACAACAGTCACCGCAAACAACGGCACCGCCACCAACAACAGTCACCACAAGCACCGGCATCACCACCAACAACAGTCACCACAAGCACCGGCACCACCACCAACAACAGTCACCGCAAACAACGGCACCACCACCAACAACAGTCACCACAAGCACCGGCACCACCACCAACAACAGTCACCACAAGCACCGGCACCACCACCAACAACAGTCACCACAAGCACCGGCACCACCACCAACAACAGTCACCGCAAACAACGGCACCGTCACCAACAACAGTCACCACAAGCACCGGCACCACCACCAACAACAACAGTCACCACAAGCACCGGCATCACCACCAACAACAGTCACCACAAGCACCGGCACCACCACCAACAACAGTCACCGCAAACAACGGCACTGCCACCAACAACAACAGTCACAACAAACACCGGAACCACCACCAACAACAGTCATCACAAACACCATCACCACCAACAGTAGTCACCACAAACACCGACACCACCGCCAACAACATTAACCACAAATCATCGGCATCACCACCAACACCAACAGTCATTACAAACACCATCACCACCAACAACAACAGTCACCACAATCACCATCACCACCAACAACAAAAGTCACCACAAAAACCATCACCACCAACAACAAAAGTCACCACAAGCATCGCCACCACCACCAACAATAGTCACCACAAACACCGGCACTACCACAAGCAACAGTCACCACAAACACCATCACCACCAACAACAACAGTCACCACGGTACCATCATCAACAACAGTCACCACAAACACCATCACCACCAACAACAACAGCTACTACAAACACCGTCAACGCCACCAACAACAGTCACCACAAACACCGGCACCACCACTAACAACAGTCAGGTCGACACCACCATTAACAACAGTCACCACAAACACAGGCACCACCACCAACAAAAGTCACCACAAGGACCGGCGCCACCACCAACAACAGTCACCACAAACACCATCACCACCACCAACAACAGTCACCACAAACACCGGAAACACCACCAACAACAGTCACCACAATCACCATCGACGCCACCGAAAACAGTCACCACACACACACCATCAACATCACCAACAACAGTCACCACAAACACCATCACCACCATCAACAACAGTCACCACAAACACCGGCACCGCCACCAATGACAGTCACCACAAGCACCGGCACCACCACCAACGACAGTCACCACAAGCACCATCACTACCACCAACAACAGCACCACAAACACCGGCACCAACACCATCACCAACAACAGTCACCAAAAACACCGGCACCATCCCCCAACAACAGTCATAACAAACACCATCACCACCAACAACAACAGTCACCACAAACACTGGCAACACCACCAAGAACAGTCTTCACAAACACCAGCTCCACCATCAACAACAGTCACATCGACATCACCACCAACAACAGTCACCACAAACACTGGCACAACCACCAACAAAAATCACCACAAGGACCGGCACCACCACCAACAACAGTCACCACAAACACCATCACCACCAACAACAACAGTCACCACAAACACCGGAACCACCACCAACAACAGTTACAACAATCACCATCGACGCCACCAAAAACAGTCACCACACACACCATCACCATCACCAACAACAGTCACTACAAACACCATCACCACCATCAACAACAGTCACCGCAAACACCGGCACCACCACCAATGACAGTCACCACAAACACCGGCACAACCACCAACGACAGTCACCACAAGCACCATCACTACCACCAACAACAGCACCACAAACACCGGCACCAACACCAACAACAGTCACCAAAAACACCGGCACCACCCCCAACAACAGTCATAACAAATACCATCACCACCACCAACAACAGTCACCACAAACACCGGAACCACCACCAACAACAGCACCATAAACACCGGCACTACCACCAATAACATTCACTATAAACACCATCACCACCAACAACAAGTCACCACAAACACCGGCGGCACCACCACCAACAGTCATCTCAAATATCATCACCACCAACAACAACAGTCACCACAAACACTGGAACCACCACCAACACCAGTCACCACAAACACCATCACCACCAACAACAAGTCACCACAAAAACCGGCGGCACCACCAACAACAGTCATCTCAAATATCATCACTACCAACAACAACAGTCACCACAAACACCGGAACCACCACCAACAACAGTCACCACAAACACCGGCACTACCACCAATAACATTCACTATAAACACCATCACCACCAACAACAACAGTCACTACAATCACCATCGACGCCACCGAAAACAGTCACCACACACACACACCATCACCATCACCAACAACAGTCACCACAAACACCATCACCACCATCAACAACAGTCACCACAAACACCGTCACCACCACCAATGACAGTCACCACAAGCACCGGCACCACCACCAACGACAGTCACCACAAGCACCGGCACCACCACCAACGACAGTCACCACAAGCACCATCACCACCCCCAACAACAGTCATAACAAATACCATCACCACCACCAACAACAGCACCATAAACACCGGCACTACCACCAATAACATTCACTATAAACACCATCACCACCAACAACAAGTCACCACAAACACCGGCGGCACCACCACCAACACCAGTCACCACAAATATCATCACCACCAACAACAACAGTCACCACAAACACTGGAACCACCACCAACACCAGTCACCACAAACACCATCACCACCAACAACAAGTCACCACAAAAACCGGCGGCACCACCAACAACAGTCATCTCAAATATCATCACTACCAACAACAACAGTCACCACAAACACCGGCACTACCACCAATAACATTCACTATAAACACCATCACCACCAACAACAACAGTCACCACAAACACGGGCACCAGCACCAACAACAGTCACCACAAACACCATCACCACCAACAACAATCACCATCAATACCATCACCACCATCAACAGTCACCACAAACACCATCCCCACTAACAACAATTGCCACAAACACTGGCACCATTAACGCGACTGAGAGAACATATATTATTATCTGATTTATTCTACTTCGATAGAGTCACTAGTTATTACAAATCATGCTTGAAGTGTTCCTGGGTGACTCAGTACTAAGCATATGTTGATAAAGTGTCTTGCTCAAGGAAACCACACATAGCCAAGCGGAGGAACGAACCCACGACCCTCCGATCCTGAGGTCGATGCTCTGGCTCTACCACTGGACCATGCTCTGCCACTGTACCATGTTCTACCACTGTACCATGCTCTGCAACTGTACCATGCTCTGCCACTATACCATGCTCTGCCACTGGACCATGCTCTGCCACTGGACCATGCTCTGCCACTGTACCATGCTCTGCCACTGGACCATGCTCTGCCACTGTACCATGCTCTGCCACTGTACCATGCTCTACCACTGGACCATGCTCTGCCACTGGACCATGCTCTGCCGCTGTACCATGCTCTACCACTGTACCACGCTCTGCCACTGTACCATGCTCTGCCACTGTACCATGCTCTACCACTGTACCATGCGATCCATGATAATAATTTTTATATGTATTTTTATATGTAAAACTATATATACAATTATGCATGTACATTTGTACAATGGTCAGTATTGTTGTCGGTGTTTTGGTAGGGTCGAGGGGTGGTGGGGTAGGTATAGTGAAACATACAAGGATTTGAACTATATAAATGTATATGTATGAAAATACTAAATGTAATGAAAACAAACAAGTTATACCGGGACACAATGTTACACTTCACTGCATAACTGTATGGTAGTTGTGTTGTTTTTTTCATTCTATTAAACTGTTGTTGTTGGTGGCGGTGTCGTTTTTTGCGGTGACTGTTGTTGGTGGTGGTGCCGGTGCTTGTGGTGACTGTTGTTGGTGGTGGTGCCGGTGTTTGTGATGACTGTTGTTGTTTGTGGTGCCGGTGTTTGTGGTGACTGTTGTTAATGGTGGTGATGGTGTTTGTGGTGATTGTTGTTGGTGGTGGTGCGGGTATGTGTGGTAACTTTTTTTGGTGGTGGTGCCGGTGTTTGTGGTGGCTGTTGTTGGTGGTGGTGCCGGTGTTTGTGGTGACTGTTGTTGGTGGTGGTGATCGTGTTTTTGGTGACTGTTGTTGGTGGTGATGGTGTTTTTGTGAGTGCTGTTGTTGGTGGTGCCGGTGTTTGTGGTTATTGTTGTTGTAGGTGTTGTCGGTGTTTGTGGTGACTACTGTTGGTGGTGATGGTGTTTGTTATGACTGTTGTTGGTGGTGGTGATGGTGTTTGTGGTGACTGTTGTTATTGGTGGCGGTACCGTTGTTTGCGGTGACTGTTGTTGGTGGTGGTGCCGGTGCTTGTGGTGACTGTTGTTGGTGGTGGTGCCGATGTTTATAGTAACTGTTGTTGGTGGTAGTGCCGGTGTTTGTGGTGACTGTTGTTGTTGGTGGTGCCGGTGTTTGTGGTGATTGTTGTTGGTGTTGGTCGCGGTGATGGTGTTTGTAGTGACTGTTGTTGATGGTGGTAATGGTGTTTGTGGTGATTGTTGTTGGTGGTGGTGCCGGTGTGTGTGGTGACTGTTTTTGGTGATAATGATGGTGTTTGTGGTGACTGTTGGTGGTGGTGTTGCCGCTGTTTGTGGTGACTGTTGTTGTTGGTGGTGCCGGTGTTTGTGGTGACAGTTGTTGGTGGTGGTGATCGTGTTTGTGGTGACTGCTGTTGGTGGTGATGGTGTTTTTGTGAGTGCTGTTGTTGGTGGTGTCGGTGTTTGTGGTAAATGTTGTTGGTGGTGTTGTCGGTGTTTGTGGTGACTACTGTTGGTGGTGATGGTGTTTGTGGTGACTGTTGTTGGTGGTGGTGCCGGTGTTTGTGGTGACTGTTGTTGGTGGTGGTGATGGTGTTTGTGGTGACTGTTGTTGGTGGTGGTGCCGGTGTTTGTGGTGACTGTTGTTGGTGGTGGTTCTGGTGTTTGTTGTGACTGGTGTTGGTGGTGGTGCCGGTGTTTGTGATGACTGTTGTTGGTGGTGGTGCCGGTGTTTGTGGTGACTGTTGTTGGTGATGATGCCGTGGTGACTGTTGTTGTTGGCGGTGATAGTGTTTCTGGTGACTGTTGTTGGTTGTGATGGTGTTTTTGTGAGTGCTGTTGTTGGTGGTGCCGGTGTTTGTGGTTAATGTTGTTGGTGGTGTTATCGGTGTTTGTGGTGACTACTGTTGGTGGTGATGGTGTTTGTGGTTACTGTTGTTGGTGGTGGTGCCGGTGTTTGTGGTGACTGTTGTTGGTGGTGGTGATGGTGTTTGTGGTGACTGTTGTTGGTGGTGGTGCCGGTGTTTGTGGTGACTGTTGTTGGTGGTGGTTCTGGTGTTTGTTGTGACTGGTGTTGGTGGTGGTGCTGGTGTTTGTGATGACTGTTGTTGGTGGTGGTGCCGGTGTTTGTGGTGACTGTTGTTGGTGATGATGCCGTGGTGACTGTTGTTGTTGGCGGTGATAGTGTTTGTGGTGACTGTTGTTGGTGGTGATGGTGTTTTTGTGAGTGCTGTTGTTGGTGGTGCCGGTGTTTGTGGTTAATGTTGTTGTTGGTGTTGTCGGTGTTTGTGGTGACTACTGTTGGTGGTGGTGGTGTTTGTGGTGACTGTTGTTGGTGGTGGTGCCGGTGTTGTGGTGACTGTTGTTGGTGGTGGTTCTGGTGTTTGTTGTGACTGGTGTTGGTGGTGGTGCCGGTGTTTGTGATGACTGTTGTTGGTGGTGGTGCCGGTGTTTGTGGTGACTGTTGTTGGTGATGATGCCGTGGTGACTGTTGTTGTTGGCGGTGATCGTGTTTGTGGTGACTGTTGTTGGTGGCGGTGATGGTGTTTGTAATGATTGTTGTTGATGGTAGTAATGGTGTTTGTGGTGACTGTTGTTTTTGATGTGTGTGGTGACTGTTTTTGGTGGTGGTGCCGGTATTTGTGGTGACTGTTTTTGGTGGCGGTGATGGTGTTTGTAGTGACTGTTGCTGGTGGTGGTGCCGGTGATTGTGGTGACTGTTGTTGTTGGTGGTGATGTTGTTTGTGGTGACTGTTGTTGGTGGTTGTGCCGGTGTTTTTGGTGGCTGTTGTTGGTGTTGGTGCCGGTGTTTGTGGTGCTGTTGTTGGTGGTAGTGATGGTGCTTGTGGTGACTGTCCTTGGTGTTGGTGGTGCAGATGCTTGTGTTGACTGTCGTTGGTGGTGATTGTGGTGACTGTTGTTAGTTTTGGTCGCGGTGATGGTGTTTGTAGTGACTGTTGTTGATGGTGGTGATGGTGTTTGTGGTGATTGTTGTTGGTGGTGGTGCCTGTGTGTGTGGTGACTGTTGTTGGTGGTGCCGGTGTTTGTGGTGACTGTTGTTGGTGGTGGTGCCGGTGTTTGTGGTGACTGTTGTTGGTGGTGGTGATCGTGTTTGTGGTGACTGTTGTTGGTGGTGATGGTGTTTTTGTGAGTGCTGTTGGTGGTGGTGTCGGTGTTTGTGGTTAATGTTGTTGGTGGTGGTGTCGGTGTTTGAGGTGACTACTGTTGGTGGTGGTGCCGGTGTTTGTGATGACTGTTGCTGGTGGTGGTGCCGGTGTTTGTGGTGACTATTGTTGGTGATGGTGCTGTGGTGACTGTTGTTGTTGGCGATGATGGTGTTTGTGGTGACTGTTGTTGGTGGCAGTGAGGGTGTTTGTAATGATTGTTGTTGATGGTGGTAATGGTGTTTGTGGTGACTGTTGTTGTTGGTGGTGCCGGTGTTTGTGGTAACTGTTTTTGGTGGCGGTGATGGTATTTGTGGTGACTGTTGTTGGTGGTGGTGCCGGTGTTTGTGGTGACTGTTGTTGTTGGTGGTGATGGTGTTTGTGATGACTGTTGTTGGTGGTTGTGCCGGTGTTTTTGGTGACTGTTGTTGGTGTTTGTGCCGGTGTTTGTTGTGCTGTTGTTCGTGGTAGTGATAGTGCTTGTGGTGACTTTTTTTGTTGGTGGTGACGGTGTTTGTGGTGACTGTTGTTGTTGGTAGTAAAGATGTATGTGGTGACTGTTGTTGGTGGTGATGGTGTTGATGATGACTGTTGTTGGTTGTGGTGCCGGTGTTTGTAGTGACTGTTGTTGTTGGTGGTGCCGGTATTTGTGGTGAATGTTGTTAGTGGTGGTGATCATGTTTGTGGTGACTATTGTTGGTGGTGATGGTGTTTTTGTGAGTGTTGTTGTTGGTGGTGCCAGTGTTTGTGGTGACTGTTTTTGGTGGTGGTGCCGATGTTTGTGGTGACTGTTGTTGGTGGTAATGCCGGTGTTTGTGGTGACTGTTGTTGGTGGTGATGCCGGTCTTTGTGGTGACTGTTGTTAGTGGTGGTGATCGTGTTTGTGGTGACTTTTGTTGGTGGTGATGGTGTTTTTGTGAGTGTTGTTGGTGATGGTGCCGTGGTGACTGTTGTTGTTGGCGGTGATTGTGTTTGTAGTGACTGTTGTTGATGGTGTTTGTAGTGACTGTCGTTGATGATTGTGATGGTGTTTGTGGTGACTGTTGTTGGTGGTGGTGCTGGTGTTTATGATGACTGTTGTTGGTGTTGGTGCCGGTGTTTGTGGTGACTGTTGTTGGTGATGGTGCCGTAGTGACTGTTGTTGTTGGCGGTGATTGTGTTTGTAGTGACTGTTGTTGATGGTGGTGATGGTGTGTGTGGTGACTGTTTTCGGTGGTGGTGCCGGTGTTTGTGGTGACTGTTTTTGGTGGCAGTGATGGTGTTTGTGGTGACTGTTGTTGGTGGTGGTGCCGGTGTTTGTGGTGACTGTTGTTGGTGGTGGTGATGGTGTTTGTTATGACTGTTGTTGGGGGTGGTGCCGGTGTTTTTGGTGTCAGTTGTTGGTGTTGGTCCCGGTGTTTATGGTGCTGTTGTTGGTGGTAGTGATGGTGCTTGTGGTGACTGTCGATGGTGGTGGTGCCGGTGCTTGTGGTGACTGTCGTTGGTGGTGGTGCCGGTGTTTGTGGTGACTGTTGTTGATGGTGGTGATGGTGTTTGTGGTGACTGTTGTTGGTGGTGGTGATGGTGTGTGTGGTGATTGTTTTCAGTGGTGGTGCCGGTGTTTATGGTGACTGTTGTTGGTGGTGTTGCCGGCGTTTGTAGTGACTGTTTTTGTTGGTGGTGATGGTGTTTGTGGTGACTGTTGATGGTGGTGATGCCGTAGCTTGTGGTGGCTTTCGTTTGTGGCGGTGCCGGTGTTTTTGATGACTTTTGTTGTTGGTGGTGATGGTGTTTGTGGTGACTGTTATTGGTGGTGTTGCCGGTGTTTGTTTTAACTTTGTCGTTGTTATGGTGATTGTGTTTTTGTTTCTGTTGTTGTTGGTGGTGATGGTGTTTGTGGTGACTGTTGTTGGTGGTGGTGCCGGTGTTTGTTTTGACTTTTGTTGGAGGTTGTGCCAGTGTTTGTGGTGACTGTTGTTGGTGGTGGTGATGGTGTTTGTGGTGACTGTTGTTGGTGGCGTTGACGGTGTTTGTGGTGACTGTTGTTGGTGGCGTTGACGGTGTTTGTTGTAGTTGTTGTTGTTGGTGGTGCCGGTGTTTGTGGTGACTGTTGTTGTTGGTGGTGCCGGTGTTTGTTGTGACTGTTGTTGGTGGTGGTGGTGCCGTTTGTGTTGATTGGTGTTGTTGGTGGTGATGGTGTTTGTGGTGACTGTTGGTGGTGGTGGTGCCGGTGTTTGTGGTGACTGTTGTTGGTGATTGTGCCGGTGTTTGTGATGACTGTTGTTGTTGGTGGTGTCGGTGTTTGTTGTGACTGTTGTTGGTGGTGGTGATGGTGTTTGTGGTGACTATTGTTGGTGTTGGTGCCGGTGATGGTGTTTGTAGTGATTGTTGTTGATGGTGGTGATGATGTTTGTGATGACTGTTGTTGTTTGTCGTTATGGTGTGTGTGGTGACTGTTTTTGATGATATTGCCGGTGTTTGTGGTGACTGTTTTTGGTGACGGTGATGGTGTTTGTGGTGACTGTTGGTAGTGGTGGTGGTGCCGGTGTTTGTGGTGACTGTTGTTGGTGATGGTGATGGTGTTTTTGGTGACTGTTGTTGATTGCGGTGCCGCTGTTTGTGGTGACTGTTGTTGGTGGTGGTTATGGTGTTTGTGATGACTGGTGTTGGTGGTGGTTCCGGTGTTTGTGGTGACTGTTGTCAGTGGTGGTTATGGTGTTTGTGATGACTGGTGTTGGTGCCGGTGTTTGTGATGACTGTTGTTGGTGGTATTACCGGTTTTTGTGGTGACTGTTGTTGGTGATGGTGCCATGGTGACTGTTGTTGATGGTGGTGATGGTGTTTCTGGTGATTGTTGTTGGTGGTGGTGCCGGTGTGTGGTGACTGTTTTTGGTGGTGGTGATGGTGTTTGTGGTGACTGTTGTTGGTGGGGATGCCGGTGTTTGTGGTGACTGTTGTTGGTGGTGGTGATGGTGTTTGTGGTGATTGTTGTTGGTGGTGGTGCCGGTGTTTATGGTGACTGTTGTTGGTGGTGGTGATGGTGTTTTTGGTGACTGTTGTTTGTGGGGATGCCGGTGTTTGTGGTGACTGTTGTTGGTGGTGGTGCCGGTGTTTGTGGTGACTGTTGTTGGTAATGGTGTTGGTGTTGTTTGCGTGGCGGCACGGTATGTCTTTTTTTTCTGTTTGATAAGGTTGACATTTTGCTTTCGCGTCGCCAAGGATTCCAAATATAGCTTGAACATTTGTTAAAGAACGTGATATCAATTTAATCAATTCGTCTCGCAATGATCAATTGACTGAGCATAAAGCGTCTGCCAGTCTTGACATTTAATACCCGAATGGCTGTTCCACACATTTGACACGTCTGGGTTGCATATTTCCATTTTAACACTGAAATTTTCAATAAGCGGAAAACGTTATTTAACTGCTTAAATAAACGTAAATTAAATCATATTACTGAAGCACGTACACGTGCAAGTGAAATGCAATTTGATTGATAGTATGCCAGCTACTCAGCTATATTAGTAACCAAGTATGTGCAAGATTCAATATTGAATTAAAGACAGAACTTACGAGGCAGCTCGAGTATGAATTCAATTCCAGACGCAATTACGGAAATGTGTTTCCATGCCTCGCAACTTCTTTTCCATGAAATTGATACTTTTACTGTTTACTGTTACGTAAGTTCTCCTCTGCTACAATGTAGCCTTGCATCTTTATATGACGAATGGTTAAAGGGAGAGTGTGGCGATTTTGAAAATTTGACAAAAATAACAACATAGACATTACATTAACAACAACAACAACAAAAACAACAACAGCAACAACAACAATAACAACACAATAACAACAGCAGCAACAACAACAACAAAAACAACAACAACAACAACAACAACAAAAACAACAACAACAATAACAACACAATAACAACAGCAGCAGCAACAGCAGCAGCAGCAGCAGCGGCAACAACAACAACCAGACCATCATCAATAACAACATAATCATCATCAACAACAACAACAACAACAACAACAACAACAACAACATCAACATCATCATCAACAACAATAACAACAACAGCATCAACAACATCAACAACAACAACAGCAGCAGCAACAATAACTATCAGAACATCAACAACAGCATCATCAACAGCAGCAATAACAACGGCAACAGCAACAAGAACAAGAGCAACAACAACATCATCATCGTCTACAACAACAACAAACAACAACAACAATATCAACAACAACAACAACAAAATCAAAAACGACTAAAACAGAGTAATCCAGACATTAGGACATGCTATCTGTGCCATGATTGCCGTCCAATACAGCTTTGTTGAAAAGTTGAATATGTTTTTTGTGACTTTCTCGTTTTATGATGTGACGGCGGGAAGATCGAGGTTGGGTGCATTCTTAAACCGGATTTAAGTGGCGGGTTTGCTACTAGCCGTCCAAAGGCGACGACCGGATTTAAGTGGTGGGTTTACTACTGGCTGTCCCAAGGCGACGACCGGATTTAAGTGGTGGGTTTACTTCTGGCTGTCCCAAGGCGGCGACCAGATATAGGTGGCGGGTTTCAAATAACACTTATAGGATTTCTCCTAACAACATTGAATTTCACATAATCTTTATATAATTCCCTTTTATAACAATGAGTTTCAAACAGTCTTTATACAATTTCTCTTTTTAACATGGAATCTCAAATTTCTCGTATACCATGGAGTTTGACATTTATCTTAATAGACGTATATTCATCATAACATGAAGTTTTATATAGTCATGATAGCAAATCTGTTTAAAACATGTAGTTTCAAATTATCTTTATAGAATATCGTCTTGTAACATGTAGTTTCAAATGAAAACATCCTCATTTAAAGCAAACAACGACAATCTGATAATGTTTCACCAAACTCCATTTCTGAAAAGTATGTATCTGCATAGTACAAAAATGAAATAAGAAAACAAATTTTTGGCCAGTGTGACTTCACTAGTTTTGTGGTTTTTTTTCTCAAGTTGAATATGGATTTTAAGGTGTAAAGCTTGATTTGGCTTAGTGAAAATCTATATTGTCGTGTGTCCCTTTAAACCGCCGCGAGCATCTGCTGTAGGTCCATGTGTCCGTACATGCCATTCATAGGTCTGCCTCGTCTCACCTAGGGATAAAATTAATGTTTTTATAGAAGGTATTTTATTTGTTTCGTCATGGTTTCGATGTTGCAGGGATTAATTTATTTATTTTTAAATTATGCATAGCGAACATATGTAACAATTATTTTTAACGTTGAATCATAAGCCAACTATAGACATGGCAACGTTCGTCTGCGTACATTTGTGTTGCAATTACAAAATAAATGTTTTATCAATATTCAATTCAATATTTTATTCAGCTGAGAAGTTACATACGTCCCAATAGTATCGTCAAAATGTATTTTTATGTTTTAATTTATACTCTGAGTCACAGGTTCCCTCAAAATGAGTTTACCCTAAATGCTCCCATCATCCCCGGTTATGAATGAAGATGTTGTATGAAAGGTTTGTTTTCAAAATGGCGAAAATGCAAGATGGCCTACATAAATGCTTAATTAGTCACCACAAAGCCGCATTTAAAATAAATGACACAAGTGAATGTGTTTTATGTTTATTTCTTAAAGTTCCATACGAGAAAAGCCAGAAAAAAAACAGATTATAAATCTCAAAGTGTTAACTGCCTTGAAAAGGCTCATTTTGTGAACAGCTACACACCCTGAAAATGTAAAGAAATGGTTTGAAGATCTAAGATGTACTTCGACTTATTATTAAAAAAAATATGGGTTCGTGGTTAGAATC